>JAZGTJ010000760.1:0-81259 GCA_036877575.1 Botia almorhae | reverse complement strand
ACACTGCTCATTAATAATGCTTAAAAGGGGCCGTCGAGCCGATGACGTAGATATGTACTCTACAAGCCACGCAGCCAATGAGCGCTCAGAAAAAAACGCATCTTCGTCACGGGCTCAAACGAAACTTTTAAAACCGGATGCACGAAATGGTCACAAAAAGCGCAAAAATGACCAATTTCCACTTTGTAACATTTTTAGTGACATATTACTGTTTTCAGCAATGTACAACATGTATATATCTGTAAACAACTCAAAAAATGTGTTTTAGGGTGTTGTGACCCTTTAAGGTAAGGTACTGCATAAGGCAGTATCTTATCAAAACTTTAGTGTACTGCCACAAAACTTATTCCTTATAACTAAAACTTAGTTATAAGGAGTTTTATTGTGTGTACCTATATTTTTTATACTGATTTTCAAGAATTCAACATCAGATATATTAACAAATATTTTCCTTTGTGTCTTTGTTGTGCTTGACCCGTAATTGCTGCTTGCAGCTATATTTGTAAAGTGTTACTGATAAACTATATTGACATGCCTAAGTTTCAGTTCTGTGTGATTTACTGAAAGCTGATTGAAACACTTAGAGCTGGTATGAGCTACAGTGTCACGCACTTACAGTGCCTTGCACATGTATTCATACCCCTTGAACTTTTCCACATTTTCTCACATTGCAACCGCAAACTTAAATGTTTTTTATTAATATTTTATGTAATGAATCAACACAAAGTAGAACATAATTGTGAAGTGGAACGAAAATTATACATATAAATTTTAAGCAAATAAAAATCTGAAAAGTGTGGTGTGCATTCGTATTTTTGCCCATTCTTCTTTGCAAAATAGCTCAAGCTCAGCCAGATTGGATGGGGAGCATCTGTGAACAGCAATTTCCAAGTCCTGCCACAGATGCTCAATGGGATTTAGGTCTGGACTTTGCTCCATCATTCATCCCATCATATCTGACCAGCTTCCCTGTCTCTGCTGAAGAAAAGCATCCCCACAGCATGATGCTGCCACCACTATGTTTCATGGTGTGTTCAGAGTGATGAGCAGTGTTACTTTTCCACCACACATAACGCTTTGCATTTAGGCCAAAAAGTTCAACTTTGGTCTCATCTGACCAGAGCACCTTCTTCCACATGTTTGCTGTGTCCCCTACATGGCTTGTGGCAAACTGCAAACGGGACTTCTTATGTCTTTGCTTCAACAATGGCTTTCTTCTTGCCACTCTCCCATAAAAGCCAGATTTGTGTAGTACACGACTTATAGTTGTCCTGTGGACAGATACTCCCACCTGAGCTGTGGATTTCTGCAGCTCCTCCAGAGTGACTATGGGCCTCTTGGCTGCTTCTCTGACCAGTGCTCTCCTGATCTCCTGTCAGTTTAGGTGGACGGCCTTGTCTTGGTAGGTTTGCAGTTGTGGCATACTTGTTCCATTTTTGGATGATGAATTGAATAGTGCTCCTTGAGATGTTCAAAGCTTGGGATATTTTTTGTACCCTAACCCTGCTTTAAACTTCTCCACAACTTTATCCGTAACCTGTCTGGTGAGTTCCTTGGTCTTCATGATGCTGTTTGTTCACTAGTGTTCTCTAACAAACCACTTAGGCCTTCCTTCTGAAGGAAATTGATTGCACTGGATTTTATTTAGGGGTATCAGAGTACAGGGGTCTGAATACAAATGCACACCACACTTTTCAGATTTTTATTTGCTTAACATTTTGAAAACCGTTTATCATTTTATTTCCACTTCACAATTATGTGCTACTTTGTGTTGGTCTATCTTATGAAATCTCAATAAAATACATGTAGGTTTGTGGTTGTAAGGTGACAAAATGTGAAAAAATTCAAGGGGTATGAATACTTTTGCAAGGCACTGTACATACACAGCCCAGAGCTTGCGTTTATCAGTAAATTATACAGAAAGACTTGGGTAGTAATAAAGTAATTTACATTTATGTACTGTACTGTACAAAAGTCCTAGGTTCATCAGATGCTTCCCAAAACAAATGTTGCTACAGTTGCCACATGCTGGCTAATATTTTTCATGTTCACCATATATCCAGCTTATAGAACATTCGTAAAACATTGGCTGGCGATCTCTAAAAGTTCTCTCAAAGTTATCAAAAACATTCTTGCAATAATGTTAGTAGAGGGCTTTTTTTACATTATATATCATAAATCAAAAATGTTGTTCTTAAGTTGTTAGTAAAACTTTTTAATACTTTCCAGAATTAAAAAATGATTTATGTTCCCATAATAGAATAATGTTAATTTAAAGTCGTAACGTAACGTTCCTTTGTTTTGGTGACAGATGAAAAATGCTTAAGACAGTCCGGCACAAAACTCACAGCTAGCAGGGAATCAGGCAGGGGATGTCAGAGCTGCACATTTGGAAATCATAACCTTTTAAAAACAGAAGCCCTCTACTTTTGCTTTTTTTGCTGTCTTTTTTCATTATGGGGGTTTCAGGCCTGCCTTTGGAAAACCAGAACCCACTCCCTTCAGTGGGGAGTGACCACCTTCTACACAGTGCCACACTGTGTCAGCTGTGCTCTACACACACTCACACACATGCATATGTATGCGGATGTTTCTGCTACTCTGCCCTGTAATCATAGAACAACTCATAGGGCTGGGTCACATGATTCCCCCACCAGACCACAAGCACTTCATCTTATATTCAGAGGAGAACCGCAGGCACAGCATTTACTTTGATTGGCCACAGCTACTGTTTTTCCTGTCTTGTTTGAGAACAGTTTGGGGGCTGAACAGAAGGTGGACTCTTAAAATACTCTTCAAATCAGACTTGGCACATTGCGCTTTGTAATGTAAATGGAGATAGGTTTCAGGCTTAACACCGGGCTGCAACATTGGCCTCATCTGCAGACAGAATGAAGAGAGTGCTGTTTGTGATATGCGTTTAGGTGATGGGAAATTTAAGTGTGTCTGGGTAGACCTGGAGGTACCACATGGACTTGGAAAGGACTTGGAATAGAAAGGACCATTCTTCTTTCTGATCCAGAAAGAGCAGTCCTTACACTTTCTACATGTTAGATTTGAGGAATTCTGCATTCTCTTAGAGCAAAACAAACCTAGGAGCTGGACTTCAGATTTGGATTCAAGGGCACATGGATAAACTTTAGTGACTCATTCTTACAAAGAGCAAATGTGAGGTTAAGGGAGCCTAATTATTTTAATGGTCTTATCTAACCATCTGTCAGTCAGTGTCTGAAATTTTGACTCACTTTTGTGACCAACAGGAGATCCCCCTATCAGAGATCTTGCAGGTGGAGATTGCACATGACTTCTACAGTTTAGCGTTGGGGGGCAATCCACACTGCTTTGAGATAATCACAGACACCATGGTGTATTATGTGGGAGAGAATACCAGTGGTCCCCACCTTCATATCCATAACCCTGCACTGGCTGTGGGTGGCGTGGGGCTGGAGGTCGCCCAGGGCTGGGAGAGGGCCATTCGCCAGGCCCTAATGCCTGTTCCAGTAACACCACAGCCCAGCGTGGGCACTACTGCAGGGCAGAGTAAAGATCACAGTAAGTATTAACGTTAGATCTCTTTATCTCTTAACCTCAGATTTATTTGTGAACTATAGCATCACCCATTGACCTCAGTTTTATGAGTTAACATGTTCAAAAGATCATGAGGTATGTCTATACAAGCAGACATATTGAGAAAGCAATTCAGAATAACATTTTGAAAAGGGGTTTCGCAATATACCTGTATTGATCATAACTGTAATATTAATGACCATGATTATTAATACCGTGTTAATAATACATATATGATAATAACGTTAAAAATTTAGAACTAGTATCTAACATGGTAGGTGGTGATATTGCACCCCTTTAACATTTTCTGTTAAAATCCACAATGGTTACAAGCTCTCTCAATGATGAACTAATAGAATTAGTTATTTATTTTTTATTAAATTAAATTTATACTGCTATATTACATACCGTGTACCATGAACTTAATTGGCCATATTAATTGTGTAGTAATAATCTGATACTGTGGCAGCACTAGTTTTGAAATTTAAAGCTTTGGTGCAAAAATATATGTCAGGATAAGATTAAAATATAGTAGAGGTTGACAAAAAGGTCAGGTCTCCAGCCATGTCTTTTCAGTAACTTGTCCGTGTGTCCGTCAGGACCTGTATGATTTAATAAATATAGATGGGACTCGAGAGGCTTCCATTAAATGCATCTAGATCAAATGAATTTTTTTAAGAGGATTTCCACAGTGTTGCTTTGTTTGGATCAGTCTTTAATATCCTGATGCACCTTTATTTAATTGTGTTGAGACGCAGAAGATTAAAGAGGTTTGTCAGGTCTGGATTAATAGAAGCTGTTAAGTAATGAAACAAGCAAACTTTTCATTTAGCAGTCATGTGATATTGTAGACCAGAGATGAATTGTCACCTGTACACGAGAAACCAGGACAGATCCAACTTCAAAAAAATAATTTTGCGTCTCTACAAAACTACTCTGTGATTCTCTGTATAATGTACAGCTCATATATTACACCAAAAGTTTTAAGTATAGGAAAATATGTCTGGTAAATTGTAAAGCCTAAAATTGCAATTTTAGAGATGCTTACAGTACCTCATAACGTGTTGCACATGATTAAGTTGATATCAATTAAATAAAATTACTTAGTAATAAAATAAAGCATAAAGTAAAGATTTATTTTTTTTACCCACATGTATTTCCAACAAACTAATCTAAGATCACATTGCCTGTTTAAAATGTCATAAATCTATTCTGAATAATTGTATAATGTTTTGTGTGTTTGTAGAGGAATTGTCCATCAGTATTTCTGTATCAAACAGTCAAATACAGGAGAATGTGGTGAGTGTGTGCATTTGTTTACCAGTAATATTTCATAACTGCATGTCCACATTACATGTTATCCTGAATGTGCGGTCATGTAAAACGTGTGTGTTTATTAGCCATGCGACTGTGATATAATTGATGGTAATTGTTTGTTGACTGAATAAAGCCCACTGATGTTTCCTCTGTTTTTAGGACATCAGTTCAATCTATCAGATCTTTGCTGATGAAGTGTTGGGTTCTGGACAGTTTGGCATTGTTTATGGAGGTGCAGATACAATCTATCTATCCATCCATCCATCCATCCATCCATCCATTTATCTCAGTGCTCAGCATAAATGACTACACCCCTTTTTGAAAATTAAGATATTTTTCCATTTGTTAGTGAATATGAGACCAATTTAATGCATTTTCACAAAACAGTTTTATTAAACATTTATTTTTATAAACATAAGAGTGTAAGTCACTTAACATCTTTAGGATACTGTAAAGTAACACATTTAAATTAGGTGGTTGCAAAAATGAGTACATCCTACAAAAAAGTCAACAGTCTAATATTTTGTATGGCCTTTCTTAATTTTTAAGAACAGCACCAATTCTTCTAGACATTGAATAAACAAGTTGATGACATACAGCTATTTATCTATCTATTTTTCTCCATTCTTGAACAATAACCTCTTTTAGATTCTGGATGCTGGATGGATGACGTTTAACTTGTCTTTTCAGAACTCCCTATAAGTGTTCTGTAGGGTTGAGGTCTGGTGACATGCTTGGCCACTGAATCACTTTTACCCTGTTCTTCTTCAAAAATGACCCAGTGACATTAGATGTGTGTTTTGGGTTACATCATTGTGACCAAGGGCACAGAGTGATGGTAGCATCTTCTCTTTGAGTATTTTACAGTACATCTGTGAATTCATGATGCCATCTATAAAATGCAACTCTCCAACACCTGCAGCACTCATGCACACAGGATGTTTTCAGTATGAATTTTCATTGACTGTATTTTATCTGTTATAAGGGAAACACAGAAAAACGGGCAGAGATGTAGCCATCAAGGTTATTGACAAAATGAGGTTCCCCACTAAACAGGAGAGCCAGCTAAGGAACGAGGTGGCCATTTTACAGGTGATCATTCTTTGTCCTGAGGTTATAGAGAGATTGTGAATGTAAATAACATTAGAATGATGGTAATAATCAAGTGTTCCTATAGCTCAACTTTGCGCTAACAGCGTAAAGGTTGTGGGTTTGATTTGCAGAGAACACAAGTACTGATAACATGTATACCTTGAATACACTGTAAATCACTTTGAATAAAATTAATAAATGTAAATGTAATGCAAAAAAAGTAAGAGCAGTGTTTTATCCAGTAAAGTATGTTTGATATTTTTGCTGTTTTGGTTCTTGTAGAATTTGCACCATCCCGGCATAGTAAACCTGGAGTGCATGTTTGAGACTCCAGAAAGAGTCTTTGTTGTGATGGAGAAGCTCCATGGAGACATGCTAGAGATGATCTTGTCTAGTGAGAAGAGCAAACTTCCAGAGCGCATCACAAAGTTTTTGGTCACACAGGTAATATACTCATGTATGTTCTTTTCTTATAGAATCTTTCCAGACCTTTATTCCTATCCCTTTGCATCCAGTTTTATCTTTTGTATTATGGTTTGGTTTGTGTTTAAATGTGATTAAGAGGTCTGGATCTCATCTAAGCTAAATGATTTTGGTGAGTCTGTGGGCTAATTCAAGCATAGGGCCCCATGTAGGGCCCAGAGGCCCCTACAAGAGCTTGTCCACTAGCCATAGATTTAAACCCAAAGAGCAGCTTAGATGTGGCTAAGATGCTTTTGTATGTAGTTTCACAGGAGCTGCTTTTGAAGTTTTTTGTTTCTTTTTTTGTCTTTCAATGTTTAATTTTAAACTTACCCACAAAACATAGAATACACAAACACATAATAATAATAAAACGAATTAAATCAATAATATAAACATAAAACAACCAAAATAACAGCAAGACAGTTTCTCTACTTGTTTTCCAGATAATACAGAAAACTACCCCATCTCTGGTTGAAAGCAGTGGGGTGTGTAAGTTTTGCCAGCATTCGTTCATGTGGTACATCAGAAGTCATAAGTTCAATCCAATTCTAAAAGAGGGAGTGTCTTGAGTTCTTCCGATTTTGAGATTTATATCTGCATGAAATTAAGCGACTGTTTTACTGTCATAGATCCTTGTAGCTTTGCGACATCTGCATTTCAAGAACATTGTTCACTGTGATCTGAAGCCAGAAAACGTGCTTTTGGCGTCTGCCGAACCTTTTCCTCAGGTAAAGTCTTCAGGAATTATTATATAACATTGTATAATAACAAACTAGACTGCTCTAGTGCAACCTCTGTCTCTTGTTCCAGGTAAAATTGTGTGACTTTGGGTTCGCTCGAATTATTGGCGAAAAATCTTTTCGGCGATCAGTGGTGGGCACACCAGCATATTTGGCCCCAGAGGTACTACGTAGTAAAGGCTACAACCGTTCACTGGATATGTGGTCAGTGGGAGTCATTATCTACGTTAGTCTGAGCGGCACCTTCCCATTTAATGAGGACGAGGACATTAACGACCAAATCCAGAACGCAGCTTTTATGTACCCATCAACGCCCTGGAAAGAGATCTCCACAGAAGGTAAGGAGGCATGTTTTACCCATCAACATCTCAACATATTATGTTCATGGTACAGAATGTGGCATGATACATACAGCACTCCTAAAAATATTTGGACACTTCAAAATTGTTTGGATTTGCATACAAAATATGAAAACCAAGTGGCATTCATTTTAAGATCGCACATGCACTTTTTAAATGCTATTTAAAGTATTTTACAAAAAGGAGTTTGTTAGGTTTAAATATTAAATTATATATTGTTTAAAATTAAGAAAATCAATTAGGGCACTTTTTTGTTATTAAATATGTCCATATAAAAAAAAACACCTTAAGATTGATTGATTTTATTGTTTATGTACCTCAACTGGTATATCTGGCTACTGCAACACTGAAGTCATGGGTTCAGTCACCAGGGAATGCATGGTCTGATCAAATATGTATCCCAAATACCACTTTATTGATATTTTTATTTAATACTTGATATTCACTTTTAAGTGTCCATTAGTGTTTATAGCCACTGTATTTTTAGTTGCTGACAACCAAACATAAATGATTGTGTAACTGTGTGGCAAATGGATTATACGCTGGATTAGATTTATAATTTTGTTATTACATCATAATTTTGTTATTATATAGTTCAACCACAGGAAAGTCATTTTGTGTGTTTAATTTAATATTTGAAGCATTTGATAATTTTTTGAACACTTAATATATTTTACAAATGTAATTTATACTTTTCTTACATCTAGATATTGCTGTTGTACTGTAGAGGAAAGAAACACACTTTAGATGTGTTAGATAGTGAGCAGACTGTCCACCCTCATTTCTGTTTAGAATAGTTCTGTATGCATGAGACCTGAAATATAACAGCCTGTCTCACTTTCAGGCTGTCAGACTCCTCTGCAATACTATAAATGTCATTTTTCCTTCTCTAATGATTTTACATTACTATATTTTCCTTCATATAATTTGGTTTATATTTGTTTGAGCAATTTTACTTTACATGGTGTATGTAGGGAAGTCCATTATATAGCTCTAAACTTGTAGATCATTTATGTTATTAGCTTTTTTTATTATCGTTTAACTTTTTGTAAATCGTGTGATTAGGTTCTGATCATGTACAGAGGATCCAAATAATTTGACATTAAATCTGCATTTAAATCCAATTTAAGTGTCTATTAAGTATCCAAATGCTTTAAAGTTTAATTGTGTTTACTGTCTCAAATTTATCTCCACAGCTACAGATCTGATTAACAATCTTCTTCAAGTCAAGATGAGAAAGCGCTACAGTGTGGATAAGACTCTCAGTCATCCGTGGCTACAGGTAAAGCAGCAGACAGGCCTGTCATAATACTTCACTAAATGTTTTAGCCTCATATTGTCAGCTTTTTTTGTCCATGCTCTCCCAGGACTACCAGACGTGGCTGGACCTGCGCGAGTTTGAAACACGTCGAGGGGAACGTTATATCACTCACGAAAGCGATGACGCACGCTGGGAGAAGTATGCTTACGAGCACAGTTTAGTGTACCCTAAGCACTTTATTATGGCTCCAAATCTGGATGATATGGATGAGGACCCCTAGTGGCCATATGAGCTAAAGGCTTAACTGAGGCTTTCTCTCCATCCAAAAAAACAGAGGCAGCAACCTCTTAATGGTCTGTTGCTATAAAGTTGCTGTACTGAAAAATATCTGGTCTGAGTCAGAGAGACTCAGGGCCAGTGAGGCAATGCACTGCTGGCTGGAACTCAACAAGTGCTGTGGAAACATCTGTGGATCCACACTGCTAAAGATGATGAGGGCTTTCTTAGAGGGTCAAATGGAAGTATTCATTGGGGATGTGTTTAGATGTCTTAATGACCATTCTTTTCCAAAAGGTGCTCTTATGCTATGTTCTATTTTTATTGAGATGTATGTTTTGTCTGTTAAAAAGCCATGTCACAGTAATATCTACAGTTTAAAGAAAGTTAGTAATGAATGTGAATGAAGGTAAAATATTGGGGTTGAGGAATGTGGTTGTTTATATCATGATTCACAGCCTCATTTTTAAAGCATCAAACTGGAAAATACATTTTTTACATTTTACATATACATTTTCTTTTACCTTTCTGTGATGTTCTGGTTTTCTTCTTATAAAGTATATGTGCTGTAGCAGACTTAAAGATTTTAAAAGAATTTAACATTTTGCACTAAACCTTACAACCATTGCAGCTGGTACAATTAAATTATGTGAAATGAGATAACACCATTACTGTGTAGGAGAGCCAGAATCCAGATGATTTATAAAACAGCAGAGATTTTCTCCATCCTCGTTGATGGATAAAACAAGAACTACAGTTCAGCTACAGTTTGATTATATTTCTGTATTTAATCTGCCAGGTGGAACAGAAGAAAATAACTTGACCAAAGACATTCACCTTGTGTCTGTTTTTCTTACATTGTTCTAAAGCTGTTGTCTACATTTTTTCCATAGACAATCTTTATATTTATTCCTCATAGCTTAGTTCTCAAATAGAATATCAGATAGGCTGTTCAGAAAACCTGTCTGTCCAAAAGCTACTGTGAAAAACCTAAACAACTGTTTGACCAAATAGCACAGCTTCCTTTTTCTTTGAATAAAAACAAAGCCTGTTAAATGTATTGAAAATAACTGCTTGTTACTAAAAAAAGAAAAGTTTGACATTCTCTTTCATTTGGTCTGTATCACAGAATTTTTAACTATGAACTGGAAGATCAGTGAGAGGAATCAAAGTATTTTGATAATGGACTTAAGTATCAATGTTGTAATTACCACCTACTATATTAAAATGAAGCCTGTTAAAGAGTGTAAAAATTACACACACAAGAATATCACACACCTACAAATACGCACACACAATTTATCATTGTTGAACACATAAGAAGCCATACTGGGACTAAAGTCCTGTTCACACCAAAAACAATAAGTATAAAGATGACTATAACAAAAACTATATTTTCATTGACACCAAAAACACTGCAATAATGTGAGGCCTTTAAATTTAATGAATTTGATTGGTTGTGAATGTTTGATAATTCATCTGCTGGAAAAAATCACTTCGACAGTAAACCCAACAATATAATTTCTTGTATCTTTATTGTTATAGTTGTGGTGTAGACTGTGCCATTTTCTTACATTTAAAATGATTTTTAAAACTTAACTGAGGTTTGATTCTATGCCTCCATTAGGGATTTGCATTGTAAGTGATTAGACCCAAGCAGAAAATCCCATAGATTAAGGAAGGATCTGAGCCATTTAGTCAGACACAACATCAGTAGGCAACCCATGTTACCGAAAGACGTGGTCAACTAAAACTTGAGCAGTTTCCTGGGCGCCGTGTTGCCATTAGAGGGTGGAAGCCCAGTGACAAAGTCAAGAGCAATTTGAGACCAAGGACAAGAGGGGCTAGGAAGAGGGCGAAGAAAACCCATGGGCGGAGCGTTAGAGGTCTTGTTCTGAGCAGAGACGGAGCAAGCCAACACAAACTGCCTAACGTCAGGCCCAAAATCGCTGATGGATGGCTGCCAGCCTCATGGACGGCCACCAAAATCGCTGATGGATGGCTGCCAGTGATCTTTAAATTCCTGGATGGCAAGTCAGCCTGGAGGAATGACCCCTACGAAGGACTGCAGGTCGCAGCGCAACCGGCACAAACAGCCGACCTTCTGGACACCCTTCCAGAATCTCACCCTCCCAAACGGCCAGCTTCACTTGTCGCTCGATTCCCTATGAGAGAGACCCTACCACCACCCCCTGTTTGAGAATGGCCTAGGCCGAAGCCTTCTCCCTAGGAAAGGGCATCGGGTTTGACATTCCTAAAACCTGGACGATACGAGAGGAAAATCAAAACTATCAAAAAAGAGTTCCCATCGAGCCTGGCATGAACTCGGCCTCTTGGCCGAACGGATAACTGGCAAACTGGGAATCCATGAAATTGCCCTCCACCCCGGAGTCCACCAGCGTCTGTACCGGAGCAGAGACCCCCTGAAACAAAACACAAGACTCGAACACACACAGAGAGACTGTCGTCGCCAAGCCCATCAGTGTTCTCTGCACTACTGACAGTCTCTGTCTTTTACTGGGCAGGCCCTGACGAAGTCACCAATCTCCCGCAGTACAAGCAAAGACCCTGAGTAAAGCGCTGCTGTTTTTGTTGGGGGGTGAGCTTCATTCTCCCCAGCTGCATGGGCTCAGGGTCGCTGGAGGAAGCCTCCACGAAAGTAGACCGGGAACTGACAGCGGCTCCCTCTGACATCCAGGATGCACGAGCCGCCCGGTGTTGAAGATGAAGGGAAAGACATGTCTTGACGCAGAGAGCCAACTTAATGGTTTCCTTGAGAGTCTGAGGCGGCTCGCGGCTGGATGTCCACCTCCAACCCATCTAGGAACCGGGAATGAAAAGCCTGGTTGTTTCAGCCACAGGAGGCCGTGAGAGTCTCAAACTCAATGGCAAAATTCGTATAGGAACAGCCCTCCTGCCACAGCCGAACAGCTCGGTCATCTCCTGCTTGAAGTCCTCTAAGCTGTTATAACATGGTGATCTAACGTCCCAGATCGCTGTCCCCCACTCGCGGGCCCTCTCAGTGAGAATAGAGATGACGTAAGCAATCTTAGTAGTCCTCAGAGAAGCGACGAGTCTGCAGGGCACACATCACGGAACACTGGGACAGGAACGCCCGGCACAAGTTCGGGTCGCCATCGTAAGGTGGCGGACTGTTGACTCTAAGCTCCGACTCGAACCCAACCAGGGAGTGAGTGGGAGAAGCGACCAACCTGCCCGCCACAACGACCCGCTGCAGCTCGCTGATTTAAAGATCCGCCAACCCCGCAGAGATTCGCTTTATCTCCATTAAGTGTTGCCGAACTGAGATGCATGTTGGCCCAAAAGCGCACCCTGCTGTGCCAGAGCTGACCCATTTGAGAGTATAAAATACTCACCCATGAGTAGCTATTATGAGTAAAGTAAAAGTGTTTAGAAGATCTAAAGGTTAGAATGTATGTATTTCTGTATTCATTTTTTACATTTATATTTACTCATTTAGCAGGTGCTTTTATCTGAAGTGACTTAAAGAGAGAACATTAAATAGTTTGCACAAAGAACCAACAAGCCTGAAATGTAGAGAACACATGACACATCAGCTTCAGAATCAGTTCTTGCTGCCCTCTTCTCAAAATACACAGCTTCTCTGGGTCATTAAAGCAGATGGTTTCTCACACCATCACTACGCAAATGCTTTAAGCAGTTGCTTTGCACCATCGCAACACATAGCTTTTCTTATCATTACAGAGGACCCCACCATCTCAAACACAATGCTCTACCAATCAAGCTACAGGAACCATTAGCAGAGTTAACCAGCACATTGCTTGTTCATGAACTTCGTGTTCACCATAGATGTGTGCGTTTCCAAATCAGGGTGGGCTGAACTCCAAAATCTACATGTTTGGTTTAACCAAGGATTTCACCATTATTTTTGTTGAACATGTCTGCTGTACACAAACTTATATAACATTAAGACAACTTAGAACAGTTAAAAAAGTGCTGCTCTTCCTTTAAGGCTTCAATATAAGTGCCAACTGTTAGGATTAATAAGCACAGAAAACTCCACGTAGGGAGTTACAACCATTTTAAATGGAGCACAACAGTGCCCACCCGCTTTTGAAGCTGTCTTAGTTACAGAAACATTTTACCCATTCTATTTTCTATAGGGACTTTATTGTTTTAATAAGTAATTCTCAGACAGAAAGATGAAGGTATACCCTGTAATTCCATAAGGGAAAGAACCACAACAAAATGAAAGATCTGTTTTATTTGTTTGGTATTATTTGTTTGAAATGAGAAATTTTGTTGAAAATTTTTTTGAGAAATTTTTTCACAAAATAATTAAATATATACAAATAGTTAAATATATAAAAAAGTTGCCTGTAGAGTGAGAATAGAGAGACAGTTCTATTTTTACAGCGACACAATATTTTTACAAAACATATGAGAATTACAGACTGATGAATTGAAGCATTACATTTTGTAGCAACCTCAGAGCTGATGGTAGGTCCGTTTTTGATGGTTTGTGTTTGATTTTTTTTTATTTATTAAAACATTAAATCTGAAATTGAGAAAATGAATAGGATTTTCTCCTTTAGCCTGACTTCTGCACTCTTTTAAGTAGTATGTTTAGCCAGAGACCACAACCTTATAGTGTGCGTGTGTGTGTGCATGTATGTAGTGGTCAATGTTCAGTTTAGCTATGAATTCAGTTGTGGGGGACAGTTGTGGCTTTGTGGGGGGCAGTTGTGGCCTACTGGTTAATGAGTCGGGCTTGTTATCAGAGGGTTGTTGGTTTGATTCCAGCGCTGACAGGTAGCAACTGAAGTGCCCTTGAGCAAAATCCAACCGTGATTGCTTCCCGGGGCACAGCAATGTGCTGCCCACTGCTCTGGGTGTGTGGTTGTGTTTTCGCTTTCCATAGTGATGGGTTAAATGCAGAGGTCACATTTTAAGTAAAGGTTACCATATCATGTCACTTTCACAAATTCATTATTCTAATTTTAACTTTATTTGCCAACCATCAAAAAAAATAATGTAACAACCACACTCATTTCCCAAATTATGTCATCCAGGCCTCATCCTTTTCATAGGCTTTCAAATCATAAAACAAATTTTCATAATATTTTTAGCTGTAGAGGTGACAAATTCCCATATGCTCTCTTATGACTTTCATGAATTTTACATATCACAAATATGTCACAAAAACCTTTTGTAATTTTGTTAAAATGAGCTTTGGCAAACTATAGAGCGCACCCAAATATTTCCTACAGAAATTTTTTTAAAAGTCGACCTTCCATCCTATGCATTAGTGGAAGCTCACAAGAGGAGCACAGAGATCTGCTGTAAGTCATTCTCTCAAGGGCAGGTCTCATCCACTTCCCCTGAGATGAAGGGACCCCTCAATGGGCTCCTTTATCTCTACTCTCTGCAAATGGCATAAAGATGTGCACCAGGCCAAATGGCTGCCTGATAAGTGTTCATCTTCAGGAGACAGGGAAACTGGGCAGACAAATTTACTCATTTTATTTCATGATCAGACCTTTTGATATGTTTGGTTTTTATCAAGGACTGGTTTAAATAAGAGACAGAGGCCAGAACCCACAGTTTCAAGATCAGAAATAAGACAATCTTTCTATAAATAACGTCAACTAAAATATAACTTGTATAATCATGACAGCATGATTATTAATATTTGTTTTAAAACAATGTTTAGAGAATTTCAAACTTTTAAAGAATGTATGCAGTCAAACTGCATTAGGATTTCCTCCCTAGTGCACAATGATGATTTTATTTTAATATAATTTCATTTAATCATTATCATCTTAAAAAAACATATTGATCAGAGATTTTATTGTTATAGCTCAGGAGCTAACAAATTTGATGAGGAACGTTTGTATTTTGATCATTTGTATTTCTAATTTGGTGAGGAATGTTTGTATCTCTGACTTTTGATTAAAGACACCTATATTATCCTCACATACCTAACACAGTTTGTTTTCTCAGAATTGTCATCTCATGTAAATTCGGCAGGAGAAGCAAATGAGATTTTAAAGTGACAGTTAAACAGTTGTGTGCCTTGCTTCAAGCTAGCAGCACAGCTCACATCTTGTAAATTATATGCACACATTTTAAAGAACAATAAATACATTGCTTTATTCTAAAGGCATAGTTTCATGGAGTAAATGCTCAATTTATTTTTTCTATAAGAACACACATAAGGTCTCACTTTCATAAAGCCTGTAATATACCATCTTTTCTGGGCTGGCTGCAGGCACATGGTTTGGCATGGGCTTAGACACTGTTTCTATGACCGGCTGATCAGGAAAAGTGCACCATCAAATGCCACAGGAAGCATACAGCACTGGCACAGGAAACACTTGGCTTGTGGTCTTAAGGAAAGTTTTAATACTCATTTAATTAATACTATCAGAAAAGCAGCACAGTGCACAATAATTGTCATGGATCCACTGTTTTAATTACTCAGGAGGCTTTGTGTGCAATAAAAGTGGAAATGTTTAACTGGGTTTCAATAGGTATGTGGCTATGCCAGAACTAACCGAAGTATAAAATGATATGTTCATGTGCAACATATTTATACACGCATATAAGACATCATCTATTCTTAAAGGTAGGCCAGACATATGTTAAATAATTTTCATGCCACTAGGGGGCATTCTGTTCATACAATACAGAGCAAACCTTATATGTGCAATGCATCTTTGTGATATACACCTAAAAAACACACATTAAAGGTTAAATGTTGGGTGCAACCCCCACCCAACCTCTCCTGACTCCTCTTAACTGTCTGAACACTAAAGACAAAACGTCAATCAAATGTTCAAAATGATTGGTTATTGCCTTTTATGCATTGTTTGGTTGCTGTGATATTTTACTATAGAATATTATAGCAGATGCTTATTAAAATGCAACAATAAAGATACATGTACATTTGTACAAGTGTTTTAGAAAGTGTTTCCATATAATCACGTGTCACATCTAATTTGACTAATTTAATAAGTAATATGTAATATGACAATGAATATGAAACAACTGTGCATTGTTACATGTCACCTTTATAGGACAAATAAATTTGGTAAATATAGGCAGGTAAGTAAAAAAGGCTCAGCTTTTCATGTATCAGTCAACATTTTGTCCCATAATTATTTCTTAAGTAGTTGCTCAATGATATAAAAATAATAACAACAACAATAATAAAATAATAATAATAATGTTTTATGTATGCAGCACCCCCTCTGTGTTCAAGGCACTCAAATACACACAAAAACTATTGTTTAACTGCTGAAATTACATGAAAGTACATGTCTGTCTGAAAATACATCAACAATTTTAGGCATCTTGTTGGTTAAATAAACATCACCTTTGTGCTATTAAAGAATACATTTTTCACCAAATATTAATGATTTTTTAACCTTATTTTAAATATTTGCTCCAAAGCAATCAAAGAAGTATTTCTGTCAGATTATCTTGAAATAAGGGAAATCTGAGTCCACAATACCTTCACTGTGTACTGTATACTATAAATGTATCTGCTGAATAAACAACCGTACCATTTTACAAATCTTCCAGGGGTCAAATATGAATGCATTTTAAACCACTATCTAAATATGATTTGGTCCCCAGCATCAGCATTTCTTAGCCAACTGCAAGGGTGGCCCATGTGAGGCATCATCTAGCTGCTCTCTGTCTTCACAATGTAAGGCATCAACAGGCATTATAGCAAACAAACAAATCAACAAACAAGCAAACACACACACAGAGTAAACAGGATCAGGGAGAAGATTCACTGTGTGAGGTGTGAGAGCTGATTGCAGTCATGGAGGATCTATTCCATGAAAGACCAAAAGCAGAAAGCATGAAAACAGCAGATCTAGTCCTTTGATGGACTGCTGAGGAAACTGTACTCTCCAGCTCTGTGCTTTTGACCGCACATGTGCTGAAATGGATTGTCCTTTATAAACCTCAAGCACTACTGTTCTAGACAAGCTGGTGGTTCTGTTTACAAACACAGACACTTGGAACATTTGTGAACATCTTTTTTCAATTACAGCTAATGTGGACCGAAATACTAAATGATGTGTGTGGTCCTCTGGAAACTTTAAATTTTTAACTAAAAATGACTAGGTATATCATAAAGCTCAACATAAGACACTGACAGTAGTACAAACTTCTAATAAAATTAAAATGTATTTCTTTAAAAATATTACACATAGTCAATTGTAATTGACTAACACTAAAAAATTAACTAACACTAAATTAACATTTGGACATTTGTAACTTTGTGACACAGTACTGCACAAAAGTCTTAGGCCACCACTAGCTTCGTTAGCAAATTTTTTATGACTATCATATTTATTTTTCAGCCTCTTTATTATGATGAAAACAGGAAATATGTAAAAATTTACAAAATTTACAAAAACAACTTAACTAAATAGGTTCTGACAAAAACATTATATTAAACATGACCTCTAAACATTGGTTAAAACATTGGCTCTAAGAACATCTTAAACTCTTTAGGTGGGCCTGTCCTGAAGTCTTTGATTGGATTGGATTTGATTGGAATTAGAAATTAGGGTTCCATTCAATTTAGGTTTCAGACAGCTGATTCCTGCTACTGCACAAGTGTAAGGGGACACTAAATACCTGCCACTTTTTTCTATAAAAGCTGTTTTTTTAAAAGAAAAATAAAGAAACAAATATAATAAAGAGACAACTAATTAGGAATAATCAGAGAAATAATTATATATGGTCATTATACCATTGCTTAAACACCATTGCTGAAATCTAATCGTGACCTAAGACTATTGCACAGTACTGTAAATAATTTAAATACTATGTATATATTGTGCATTGTGTATATATAATTTATATTGCCTTGATACTCCTCAGTCCACTGGGAATATCTGGGGGATCATCAATAAAAAATGTTATCCACTAAACCCAGAGTCAGTTCTATTGAGTTCAGTCAGTTCAGTCAGTTGTCTTTACATTAAGACCATGGCAGAAGCTAATAATGGCCTGTTGGCACCTTTGTAAATGTTTATTGAGAACAATGGCGTCTCAAAAACAGCAAGTACTCGTCAAGGTCAGTCCTCTGGTCGATTGGAGAGTTATTGAATTAGCTGTCTGCAAATGAACCACACCACAGTGTTTCAACCACACCACAGTGTTTCAGAGAGATGATCACTTTTGGTGGTCTACAAAAATAAGACTGATGACTAGACTCCACAAAAAGAAATCTATGAACTCTATGAGACAATCCATGATTGGACTGATTGGGTGACTCCAGCTGTGTCAAGAGGAATTCACATAGCTTCACACCTACTTCCTGCTAGTGAGTGACTGCAATACACAACCTCTGATGGGGACAGTCATTGAACTCTCAAGCAAGTGGCAATATTTGCTCACCTGAAATACACACAACTCTCCAATTAAAGCATTGGGCCTGGTTTGCAGGCTTTGGTAGCTTAAACAGCTGTGCAGCGAGAAGAGGAAGGTCAGGAAGTTTAGTGAGGGGGAATCAGACTCCTACTGGGGTGTTGTATATCACTAGCAGTTCCATTGTATTTTATGGGAGGAAAGGCTATATTTGTCCTTAGCCACGGGAGGTTGATGAGGTACTAATCTGTTGAGGGGCTATCCCATTGGAGACTCCTTTTTAGCAAACTAGCCTGTTAGCTATCCAGGCCTGTAAAACAGGGCTTGAATTTACGGGCTTCCCTTCCTAGCTTCTGCCACTGTTCGTGGGTAAGCAAATACAGATTGGGCACTGACGTTAGGATGGCTGTGTCTGCGGGACATTTGAATGAAAGACTGGGATGACAGAAAGATCGAGGTTCCCTGCTTCCTCAATGCTGTTTTTCAGTAAACGTACAACTGACTTCTTTAAGCATGTTCTCATGAGTCTAATGAAAACTAACATTAGTGCATAAGTGGAGCAGGTGACTAAGTAGATCAAAGCACTTATTACAACTATTACTTTCTGGAATACTCAATTCTGATTGGTCAGTTGAGCCATCTATTCATCACTCTAAAACTGCTCAATAACCAAGTCAAGATTGGTGATCATACTGTTGTGGTATATTTTACATTAATGCCGTACATTGCTCTTTACAAATCAATGTACAAGAGCAACAACAATAATTAAGCATAAGCTTGTTTTGCAGTGATTCTCTGATGTAAACTACAATAATGTTATTAGAATTCAACAACAATAAGTTAAAATAAGCTAGACATTCGTAAAAAAGTCTCTTCTGAAAAAAATGCATAAACTAGTTTGCTGGTTTTAGAGGGCTGCAGCTTGTCAGAGTGGGAAAAAACCTTTCTGACCAGCTAAACTAGCCGAGCACCTGCTAGGCCAGGCATGAAGAATGCTTTAAGCAACTCTGACCACCTTAAACCAGCTACAACCACCACTGTTTTTTCAGCAGGAGGGATGTCATAATTTCAAGTTCATGAATACATGAAATTAAAAAAAAACGTTTTCTTGCTGTTGGTGATGATTGTCTGGTGGAAATTCAGGTTAGCCTTCATACCAGCTACATCAAACTCACTATACCCTTCTGTCCGTATACAGCATACAGATACAGACACAGGAATAATGGAAAACAGTCAAATGCCTTGTGACTGATGTAAAACAAAGACGTGATTGTTTCTAAACAAGAGGTTCTAAACATCTGCATCAGGCAAAAAGAGAGACACATTTGGCATAATTGCGCTGATTAAAAAATCCTAAAATCTCCAGATAAAATATTTGGAACCTAAGTCACATGTACACATTTGAATTAATACACAATAGAAATATTGCCATTGAAAATCTAAACTAAAATAAATCCAAATCTAAAATAAAAAGTATTTAACAGGAACCATACTAATGGTTTAAGAGAAACAGAAAGGCAACATAAATAACATGAATATCTTACTAATTTCCAGGATGTTAACCTCTTCTAATAACTTTCCCTAATAAATTTATTTCTGTCAGGCACGTTTACATTTGACATGTCAGCTGAGAGGGGGAAATGTGTTAGGTAAGTGTGAACGATGGCAACTCATAGCGTTCATTCTGGACTGATAGCTGTGTTATTTAAAACCTTTTCTTCCCATGGGAGCCTGTCATTTAATTAGCATACTGACGTTTGTCCTCACGTTTAATTGCTTTTGGCTTGTAATTAAATTGTGTGTTGACTTTGCTGTTCCCTCACTGATGAATAGCAATGAAGGGTTATGCTAAATTACATTTTTGCTGTGGCATATATTAAAATAGATGAATTATAACATATTATAATCCAAAGCTTTTTGTCCGCAGAAGAGTAATAGTTTGTCAGACATACTGAAGTATTATAGTGCATTAACCTGATCGTTTAAGAGATTTATCATATTATGCATTTGAGAGGCTTTAGTTTGTTTTCTATCTGTCTCTTTAACTTTCCCTTTAACTTCTGCTCAGTTTGGCTATTGATCTAACACAGAGAGATGTTTGAATCTGAGCATTCAAGCCCTTAAGTAGCTGGACGTGGATTGGCACCTTGTTTGAGGTATACATGAGTGTGGGTCCTTTTTGCATAACAAGAGAAGTGTATTCGCAAGTCTTGGATACAGACCAAACAGCAATGCACTACGGGGCACCCCTACAGTGAATGCTTCTCAATATCAAAAAAGTGTGTATTTGAGAAAGTCCTTTAGCTCATTTATGCCAATGTTTGCACCCAGACCTCTGTGCAATATCTTCTGTACCACTCCTTTGGCTTTGAATGGCATTTCAATGGTGAGCCTACGTTTTTCTCCTTCACGTCCAACCAGGGTTGAGGTTGTGTGCATTCCCCGTTGCATTACTTTTGAGATTCATTTCCAGGTAAACATGCTTTGACTGGCCACAAACCTGCAGCCAACAAGGGTTGTCACAGCTGTGCCAGATAACAGCTAGAACAAACCCCTGTTTCACTCAGGAATGTTTACTGTTGTCACAGCAACTGTGCTGGCAATCATTTTTATTCCAGTTATCAGTTTTACACAGTTGAATAATAAGCTTAACTAATAAGTTGTAATAAGTTGTAAAGTTGTAAAGTTGTAAAGTTGTAAAGTTATAAGTTATAAGTTATAAAAGTTATAAGTTCTATCCATCCATCCATCCATCCATCCATCCATCATCTATCTATCTATCTATCTATCTATCTATCTATCTATCTATCTATCTATCTATCTATCTATCTATCTATCTATCTATCTATCTATCTATCATCCCATGTACGAAGACAGGTTATAGTAGCTTAAAAATAACCATGACCCTTCTCAAGCATGAATTCCTGCAAAAAAGAAAATGGAGGTCAGTGTTTAAAGATCCCATGGCAATATTTGCTGAGAATACAGGCCCTAATGTATGAGATTGAGGAGGATCACAGAGGCGCCACCCACAGTGACAGCGCATTGCAACACATAGAGAACGCTGCACTTTGTGATGGATGATCAAGGACCTGGCAAACTGAGAAAACCCAGACCTTAAAGAAACTGTTCTATAATTAAATATCCAAATTATCTACATTTTATTTATTTTGACCTTCGTGTATTAGGCTTTGATGGACCTACGGTACCTGGTCCTTTTTCATTTTCCCAAATACAAGATATTGACCTTCAACGCAGAATGCATTTAGTCTGTGCATTACCTATTAAAAATTAAACTGAAACAAAACAATACAAAAGCATTATGCCATATACCAGGGCATTTAAACAGACCTCTGTAAGTATCTGCAGATGCATTATATTGTTAGAATTAGACAGGCCTAGCCTTTTGTAAATGTTGATATTATGTATTATATCACATTTTAGGGTGTTAATGTACAAAGCAAGTCAATGCTTATTTATAAATGCAAATGAGAGAAAGGAGAAAGATAATCAGCTGCTGACTCAATATTCAAAGCATCTGGACTGTTAAATATTTACTTTGCTTCAGTCATACAGATATTTTCTAGGTTTTAAGACACTTTGTCTTAAAGTGTAGCTCGGTCATTGCTTGCTGTGAAAGCCTGAAATTGAATAATACCATGTGACAAAACGTGTAAAAAAACAGTTAACAGATGCAGTCAAAATAAATAAATATACAAATAAATATATTGAAAAACATATCAAACATCTATAACATATATTGTTTATTTAAAAATATACTACAAATATATTTTATTTAAAAGCATGGTTAAATCAAAGAATCAGAGAGAACTGTCTTTTTTGTGTGTTTATTTTTTTTTATTATTATTACCAAATCTAATTGACGATTGTGGGTTATTCTTGTTTACATTCGCAACAACGGTACTGCTTCGTCCATGAAACATCACTTGATCAGTTTTCTACTTCTTAAATGATACATTGCATAACAATGCAATTATTGAAATGAATATGAAATGAGTATTTTGATTTTCTTTTATCCGAAGTCTCTGGCGATGTCAACCTAACTACGAGATTATATTTGCAAATTGTATTTATGTGCTACATAAATCCACACTCAAAGACATTCTATACCATTTCAACGCTCGTTTGGCATGTGTCAAATCATATGAGTTATTATCTAGAAAAAAACACAAAATAACTGGAATAATAAATAAAAACGTTCGGCAGCTCAGCTAACATGTTGAAAACACTATACTGACTTTTATTAATAAGTCATTAACAAACAAAATGATGTTTAACAGAACAGAAGTTCATACATACAAATATAAAAAAAAATATATTGTATGAAACAATTTCGTATAATTCTGTTACTCTGATGAGTTATTCTGATGTTAAATATGTTTTGGATTGCTTGACACCGATAGGTCAATTTGTACTTTGTAGACCAAGAGAGGGCGCACTCAACTGGCAAAAAGAGAAAGAAAATCTAAACAAACATATAATCAATTCATATTCATTTTGTGGTATTTAATATTCATTTAATATACACATCGTGTGCACCAAACTATTAACATTCGTAGTCTAGCTTTCGTGAATAGTCAAACAAAGTGGATAAATGTTAGGCTACTTTGTTTAATGAAGGCAATCAGAATCAACAGCTCTGCAGAATCAACAACCATGAGATGCTCCTACATTAGCAAACCGTGTACCGCTATTACTTACATAAACTGGAGCGCAGGTAAACAAATGAATTCAAAACAGACGAAATGATCTTAGAATAAACAACGTCATAGGTTGTTATAGGACCTTTTTCAAACATTCTGTTTTGGAGTATTACAAAGTTTATTATAATACATATTTCATAAATAATTAGGTTTCAATGATCAATTAATCGAAAGGGGAAATAATGCTGTTTAGAATTACATAAACTAAAAATAACTTATATAATATACTTATTTTATTAAAAAATACATTTATTGCTATCCTAAATCAGCGCTTAAAATTAATTAATTGGTCATCATTTACTAAATATGAAATGTAAAAATTATTATAAATTTTCCTTAAGAAAAGAATATACTTGATTATTCATTAAAAATAAAGTTGAATGATTTGTTTATATCTGAACCAGGACAGGTTGTTATTCTTTCTTACGCTCAGTCCAGCTTTATCTGGACGTGATTTCAAACCACTCCTCTCCCAGCCCTCCAAACTTCTATCCCCCGTTTCAAGAATACAATAAGATTAGGACATAATGAATCTTTTGAAAAGGGCTGCTCTTTTCAAGCTGCGCAGGTGTACAATAGGGGGAAAACGGGGAAGTCTCACGCCTAGGTGTGAGCAGATTATTCAAATAGGGGCCGAATGAAGCCGTAGGGATTGGAGGCTCGCCCGGGCGCACAGAGCTATATCACAGCGTTGAGAGCCAGCAGCAGGCGTCATTTCAGCTGCAGTCATCTCAGATACACACACACACACACACACACATGCGCCAGCCCTTGACAGGAGGAGAGCACAACGACGACACGAGTGTATCCCGTGGTCCCCGACAACCACCTTTGGCTGCCAAAGGACCACACTTACAGCAATTCTCGTGTGGGGAAGCGTTTTAAAAGTAGGCGAACTTATATTCAGGATGCTTGGTGCTGTCAAAATGGAGGGACATGAACACACAGCAGACTGGAGTACTTACTATGGAGAGCCAGAGGTGGGTAACTCACCAAGAAAGAAACAAATATATATATATATATATATATTCCAAACTTTTCGTTTAAGTAATGGGTGCTAATGAACTGATGTATATTTAAAATACAGTTAAATATATTTAAAATACAGACGTACAGATGCGAAAACAACAGGGAATTGGTATTATAATGGGTATTAGGGGAAGCGATTTGCTGTAGCCTAATATTGGCAACCTAATAAAAACAATGGTAATAATAATAATTGTATATGTGCAGGTGTGGGCTAAATAACCTAAATAAAAGCGATAAAAAATAAAAAGGATCCTTAGTCAGATACGCTAGATTGGCTAAATAAACTGCCAATTGTCAGATAACTGAAGCGAAGCCAAACGGTTATAAATGTAAAAACTAGGAGTTACTTTCACTAAATAATAATTTTTGCCATTTTTTTCTGCAGTGCTATACCTCGGTTGGCAGCATGAACACTGGACTGGCAATGAACTCCATGAATGCTTACATGACTATGTCCGGAATGAGTTCTACTGCAAACATGACAGCCAACACCATGAACATGTCATATGTCAACACTGGTATGAGTCCTTCAATGACAGGCATGTCCCCCGGCACGGGAGCCATGGCCGGCATGGGTGCGGGTATGACGGGCATGAGCGCAGCCCTGAGCCCGACTATGAGCCCCATGGCAGCTCAGGCGCCCTCTATGAACGCCTTAACGTCCTACAGCAATATGAACGCAATGAGCCCCATGTACGGCCAGTCCAACATTAACAGATCAAGGGACCCGAAGACCTACCGGAGGAGTTACACGCACGCCAAGCCACCCTACTCGTACATATCTCTAATAACCATGGCTATTCAGCAGTCACCCAGCAAGATGCTGACCCTCAGTGAGATCTATCAGTGGATAATGGACCTTTTCCCTTTTTACCGACAGAACCAACAGCGCTGGCAGAATTCAATACGCCACTCGCTGTCCTTCAACGACTGTTTCCTGAAAGTGCCCCGTTCCCCCGATAAACCGGGTAAGGGTTCATTCTGGACCCTCCATCCCGATTCCGGAAACATGTTCGAGAATGGCTGCTATCTGAGGAGACAAAAGCGCTTCAAGTGCGAAAAGAAACTAAGCAAAGAGTCAGGTCGCAAAACTTCCGAGGGCGGATCAAACAGCAGTTCTGAGAGTTGCAACGGGAATGAATCTCCCCATTCTAACTCGTCTGGCAACGAACACAAAAGTTCCCTGTCTGACATGACCAAGTCGGGTCAGGGTCTGAGCCCAGATCACGCAGCCTCTCCGACCTCGCAAGCGCACCACCTCATGGCTCAGCACCACACTGTTTTGGCGCACGAAGGGCATCTGAAGCCAGAACATCACTATTCCTTCAACCACCCTTTCTCTATCAACAACCTCATGTCATCAGAACAACAGCATCACAAAATGGACCTAAAGACATACGAACAGGTGATGCATTACGGTTACGGTTCTCCGATGGCCGGCGCGTTATCCATGGGCTCCATGGCGAGCAAAACCGGCCTGGATTCGCCCGACACATCCTATTATCAAGGTGTGTACTCCAGGCCAATCCTGAACTCTTCCTAAACTCTCATGGACCCTGTGATCAGTTGTACATTTGGAAAACGATTGTGTATATGTGTTCTGACTTTTTGACGTTTTCCGTTAATTTAGATGTTCATTAGTAATTATTTTGTAAAAAGATGTTAATAATGTGACGAACTGTTCGAGGCGGCTTTTGAAAATGGACCAAATCACACCGAAGGACTGCTGACAGATTGAAGTTCTTCAATCGTTTGTGTAAACTTATTTATGGCTTGTAAATGTGTATTCTTGTAGTTGATGACAAGAACAGAATCTATATTAAAGTGTTATTTGGATTTTCTTTTCTCCATTCTGATTTTTACAGTTTTTAATTATTTCCCCTATGATGCCAACAAAAACAACAATAACAACAATAACAACACAATTTCCACAACGAATTTTCATATTAGAACGCAATATTAGAACATACGGTATTATGAGCCAGTTTTATATTAGTCACAAATTTATATAGAATTCGCCCCAACTACGTTATTAAAATAACATTGAAATAAATAAAAATGGCGTAGCTATTTCAAGCCTATAAGCTAAATTAGTGCTCATATAAACGATCAAATGCTTTCTTCCTTGATAATGAAAACAATACTTTTAATGAAATTAGATAACCAGGTGGAATACATATGGAATATTGTCAACTATATGCCATAATCACTGATGTCTATGTAATGTCAATATGACATCAATTTGACGTCTAAAACATCACACTGCTTTGATTTAAAATTGACGTCAACCATATATACATACAAATACAAACATATACTTTAAACCAATTTTAGTGTGGATATTAACTCCTTTTCACCCAATAACCACTGAAAGAAATTGCCGTCGAAAATATTTTAAAATGATGTACGCTATCCTGATCAAGTCTTGTCTTACATTTGACGTTAAACTGATATCAAGGTGGCCGCTGGGTTGTTAGTCAAATGCAATTTTACTGAAAAATTAAACAAACATTTTGACAAACTAAATGCGTCTAATTAAACACATCTGAAACATTCATTAATGCACTAAACTATAGTGCATTCAGCTACTTAGAATATTCTCTATATGTCGTAAAATATGTTTTACAGTTTAACCTATGATTCTCCACCACGGAAAATGTACAGAAACTCTTGTTACTACCCCAAAGGCTTTGCATTATTTCCACCTAACACAGAAAGCACCTGATGCAGTATTGGTAGCTATAAAACAACTAATACAATCCCATATTGACACGTGCATACACACATATGATGCATTATATATATTTATATATAATATATTTATATAATAGTATAAATATTTGTATAATATATATTATTTTTTTTTTTACCAAACTATGAAGCGTCTCATTTTCAATGTATATATAAGATAAGACACCCGTTTAAGGCAAACATCCCACTTAATGAGTCCTACAAAAGGCGCATATCTGACATCGAATGTACCAATGCATTAGTGATGTTCCACAAACAAGCTGCCCTTATGTAGCGTTGTTCTCCACTTTTAATAGTAGACCTGTAGATCAGAAAGTCATCTGTGGCCGACAAATCATCTCTCTGGGGGTACCACACGAGTGTACACACTGAGAGGAGCCTCCCTCAACTTAAATAATGGCAATGAAAGCCAATTTTTGTTGCCTCTGTGTTTTAAGTTTTCATTCCATTGTATTTCAAACCACCGTGATCTGCGAATAAACAAAACTGATAAACAATTATCAGTATTAATACATATAGGATGTGTACATGAGCAATCACATTGCGCTAGTGTAAACTTTAAATAAGAGAACGTCACGTCTAGGTAAATTTACACAGAAATTAAATTTCGGTGCTCCGCGTTTTAGACATAATGCTAGGCTGAATTTTTATAGCGCACTGATCGATATCTTGGTATAATAATATTTTTTTAAACTAGCGTGGCAGTGAAATCTTTGCTTTGTCGCTAAAGTCAACAGTGATAGTCTGAGCACAAATAAATGCCGCGAGGCTTGCAGCCCTGTGCAGAAGGCAACGGGAGAGGTTCCCATTACCGTCCTGAAGGCACCAGGTATGATTACTTCAGTCTTTAATTCAACTTACTGCCGATGTTTTCGATGCTTTATATGGATTTCATATAACAGGTTTTGACGTACAATCCTGATATTACGACGATACTGTTAAACGCTTGAACGGACGCAAGTCGAGTGTTGATTTTAAGGGGCTCTTTGAAGCGACTGTCAAATGGCTATTACATCTTATTGATGTGAACTGTGCCGGGAAAGAAATGGGTTGCAGTGGTTTCGTCGCTCCAATAACCTCAGCCGCGACAAAAGGAGCTCAGGTTTGATCATGATGTTTTTCACCTGGCAACTTGTTGACAAACGTATAGGCTGTACCAATTATTAATGCAGATAAACGACTGTGTGGGTGATGCGCATTATTTTTTATAGAAGAGAGAACTTTTAAATCGTTCAACAATTAATATCAAGATGTAACCGACGCAATAAAACAATGCAGTATTAAATGGCTGTATGGCAGTAGACTGTAGTCAGCATATAGTTAATTTACATGACAATCTACAGATCTGTCAGCCTACCCACACGGTTTATAGACAGTATGAACAATACACAGATTGCTTTATTCCTGTATGACGCCTTCGTCTGAGATGCATAAAATTATAACTTGTATTAAAAAGTATGAATCTTCATCTAGAGACTTTAAATATTAGGCAAATAAAAAACAATTGTTGTTTGTTGTTATAGCAGCCAGATCAGCGATTCTCTATCGTATTTATCCTTCCCACTTAGGCAACCCTATACTTTTCGTTGCAGACGTCAGATTTGCATGTCATATTGCAAATAAAAGCCGGAATGCAAAAGACTATTCCAAAAGAATAAAATTGCTAAGCTATGAGCATCCACTGAAATCATTTTACTGCTCACCGTTGAATAATTACATCAGTGCTGTTAATAAATCGTGCAATATGAATTAGAACTTATTTAAACGTAAGAAAAGAATAATATGAAAAACCTAATGTTTAACACATTATTAATGAAAGAACATTAAAATCGAAATGAAACTCTGATTTACATATTTCCATATTTTTTCATATTTGAGTGCGCATTGACTAATCTGTTAAGAATCTCATGTTTGTATATGCCTTAGTAATAAACATGCTATAAACGTGTTACCTAATTTGGGATCAGAAGCCGACATGAGAAATTCTGTTTAACACGAATAATAAGATAGCGTACGAGGACATAAACTACACCGGGTCTTTTAAATGGCTTTAGCCAGAATTTTGCACTATACTCACCCCTAGAACACCCAAGTGGAGCTGGTCTCCAGGGAGATCTACGGGACACCCAACTTACAAGCGGTAATGCCGCTTTAACCTACTGCTGGGGAGGAACCGTCCATACTATCCTGACTTAAGACCAAATACTTCTAATCCTGCTGCTGACCCACACTATATTAATGCACGACACAGACGCCTAATCCACGGCCTAAAGTTAGAAAGGTAGTTTTACGGCAATATGTCGAGCAGGATTAGATTAGTTTTAGTATTAGTCTTAAACACATTCGTAGACGCTATGCTATACGATTACTGTTAACTCCTGAAACATATCTTCCAGAGCACGACTTTCTTTTCGTTATAAAAATAACTAACAGTAGTCCACCAACGCTGGGAGAAAAATAAATGTATTTTTACAGCCATTTGATTCTTAATGAAAACATGTTAGCAAAGATACTGTAATTAATTTTGTTAGGTTTTCTTCTTGAACCATTTTAACACTATTAATAGTAGGCTAATTGCGTATTTATTTACAGACGAGAAACTAAGGAATATGATTGTGATTATATCATTATATCACCTGATATAATATTATATCAAAATTGTATAAACCTTTATGAGTAATTTGACCGACATCCTTATTTAGTAGATACAAAATTGTAAAACGGAATTGTAACCATTGACGTTAAAGTGGGTTTTAAACAGTGATCAAAACATTAACAGATATCACTACATAAATTAAACGTCATTCATCTTTGCGTGTTAGTATTTATAATACTGTATTCACAAATATTAGTTATTTAAAGGGAAAAATCCTTTTTTTTCTGAATAAAATGCAACTTACTATTATCACAGTCGAAAAGCTTATATCAAATAAATAATCAAAAATGTTAATTTTAAAAATTAGAAAAGATATGTATTAAGCCTAATTATTGCCTGCAGATATTGTCTGATATACATTAAAATGTGTCCATTTTTGACCATGCAATCAAATGCACACACGGATCTGTTTTGTCTGATCAAGTCAATAACTTGATCTAATCTAGCAGTACATATAAAAGAGTTGTTAAGAGGTAAACCAAAAAACAACTTGGATTAATAGGAAACAAGATCTCTCAAAATTTATTTTGGCTGGAGAAATGCGTGTTCTTTGAGGTCAGATGCAGTATTTTTTTATTTTTTTTAATATATAATAATTATATAAAATAAGTGTATTATTGCAACACACAGGGAATGTTTGTGAGACAAATAACATTACAGCCTTAATATGACTTAATTATATTCTAAATATATTTAAAAGGAAGCTTTAATTGTGGCATCAATAAATTTAATCTGAATGTTTAGGACAGAAAAACACATGTCTTTAGCAATTTATCATAAACAGAAGAGTTCAAAAATGGGAAAAGTGGGTGTCATTATTTGACATGATGTTGTTTAGATGTGGGTAAAATCATGGTGAAGGACACTTGACTCATTAAATCTTAATGAAAGCAATAAACACAGATGCCAGCAATTCATTCAGACCATCTCCATTTCTCACCAAAGGCAAACAAGCCCAGATGCCCCAGCATGTCTGCCTGCATAATAAAAGCGAATCAGATTCTGTCTTGCATGTGTTCCCAGTGCTGAAATGGTAAAGGCAATAGGTTAGTCCAAGACAGAGCTTGTCCAATTTATTGTATGTGAAGGGAGGATGTCTAAAGGTGATTTCTGCATTTTTTTAACATTGAGGAGCTTGTAGTTTAGAGGGTGATGTGATGGACATATTCATTAAACATGTATGAGAATATTTTCTCTCAAGTATTAATGGAAAATACATAGACAAAAATCTTTAAATTATATCACTTATCAAATTGTGCATATGAGCAAAAATGGCAGAAAGATAATAGTTGTTTTTATAATTGCTATCTCATAAAGGCTATGATCTTACCTTTATAAACAATTTTCATGTGTACTTTCTGATTATTTGTCTGTTTAACAAAAGTAGACATGAGCAAACCAACGAGAGAGAAAATTCCACCTGATGTTCTTTAAGTTGATTAAATAATTCTTGATTGTGTCTGCCATGGGCAAATTTAAGCAGCTAGCAAATACATATCCAGGATCCCTACGCAGCACAACTCTGCAGTGTCCCCAGAGACTCCATACCAAGAGCTGTTCAAGTAAATCCCTCAACTCCGACCTAAATAATTCAACCCTCTCTCAAACTAAAAGCAATCTTCAATTTAATCCAGTATAAATGCATTTATCACAAAGAGATTAATGCTGGAGCTTGCAGAGGAGCCTGCGGTAGGTTAGAACAGATTACTCTCAGATTCTACACTGTAGTCCCCAGACGCACAATGTTTAACCCCTCTATCCTCAATTCTGACAGTGACAGGGCAGCCAGTTTAATTCAATTTCCTGTCAGATCAAGCGCTGCCCCTATTGTCGTGGCATTAGATTTATTATCTTCAATTACATTACATTTGTTTTCCAATTTGCAGGAATTAATACAATATTGTCAATTAGTGAGGTCATTAACTAGGCCCTTCAGACAAATTAAAAGTCATAATAACCATATGATTATTTTAACAGGTAATAGATATTACATTGTCACATAGACAAAAAGACCAGTTGCGAATTGCTATTTTTCTATGAACACCAAATAAACACTTCAAAGTAGACCAATCAGAGCAAATTGTTTTAGTATTTCCAGAGACAAATTGGTACACATGAAACTAATATTGAATAAGAACTGGGAAAGCAAAGCATTGCTATGACTATTTGCAAAGCTTTGTTTGGTGCATTAGTCCTCATAACCGTTACCATAACTGTGTATTAGGAAGTTTAAAATGCCCAACCCATTGCTAGAGTCGCTCTTCCCATAGACCGTTCTACAACTATACCAATGCAAATTACCCACAGAGCCATTTTTACATGCAAAACAACACATTGTTGGGGGATGCCTTAAAATTATGACAGGGACTCAGATGATGGATGTAAGTGAGGGGAGTAATATTTGAGAGATGGTGGTAAATCTACACAAATGCATGTGCATTTTATGCAACAGACTAAGACTTATGTTAATTTTACAGTGCAAATACACAATCCACTGGAGCTATAGGAAGTTGAGAGACAAGAACACATCACTTGCCATTCCTTTTTAACCATCGTGAACAACTGTAATGTTTACAATTAATTTATGATGATAAATGGTGCTTGATGTACTGGCTTCATCTTTTGTGACATATACAAATACTTTTCTAGCTAGAAATATGTTGCATGCTATTCCAAAAACAACACTGAAAGTGTCTCAGGGACTCTCAGAATATGCAGAGGGACACTTCCAAGTGCAACTCACATGTTAACAGAAAATGCTAATCACGGTTGTCGTGTTTCTGAGGTAGCTGGTTCAGAATCAAATAGAATTTAAAATGCTACCTGCAAAAATGCTCAAACGTTGCTTTTGATCCTGAAGTAAATTAAGAAATGAATATATATATATAAATATATCTGCTGACAATTTAGGGCTTCACTGCTGGAATTGAGTGTGTAATTGCTAGGAAGCATCTTACTGAACAGTTAGTGATAAACATAGCCAGCCCCCTCCTCAGCTTAAAGCAATTAATTCAGGCACCCTGACATCAACTCTCCAATCCTCTGACAGCTTGGAGCCCAAATCAAAATGCTAGTTCTCCTGGGAACAGCAGAAGATAGCCGGCTCTTTTCTGGACTGTTTGCTCACTGGGCCTGAGAGCAATCTTCCTTGCAGAATGAAATGCAAGGACACAAACAATGTGCCGGCGAGAGAATGGAAGACGGGGAATGAACAGTTTGGACTATTTGCTCAGCAGAAGGGCAATCACAATAGCTGGCCCATAGCTTTCCCATGCATCAAGCCGCTCAGTCTTAGGGATCCTTTGTTGCTCAGTTTCGTTCAGATAAGAGTCCAGCTGCCCTGTGTGTTTAATTCCCATTGTATGTCATACTGTATGGTCATTTAGATACTTTTGGATACTGGTTTCTTGTTCTATAATCATTCTACATATTCTTTGTATATCTGCATGATGGGGCTTTATGTTTGCGTGTGCTTTCATTTGAGGACAGCTGGGGCAAAGTTAGAGGTGAAGAATGTGGTTAGAGGACAATGTCTTATCTCATCCTTTAAAGTATACAGTTTGTGCTAATTTTGTCACTGATGAGTGGCAGTAAAAGAAAACAATATGTGATTTGCATGGTTCATTTGTTTGATGGGAAAGAGGAGAAAAAGAAAAAAGTGATTGAATGAGATGACTAGTCTGAAAGGGAGTAAATAAAGGAAGCAGTGTTTCCTATTATGAAACTATATTTTAAGTTTACTTTCTTTGCTCAGCAATTTCTCTAGATAGTCCTCTGTACTACAAGCTTAGACAATTTAAAGAGAGTCTACTCCTCATCAGTTTTATGTATGATTCATTATTTTTTTTAGATACTCTCCTGCAAGCCAGACTATATTCAGCAATGTTGAGAACCAGATTATATATATAGACGCAGTGATAGATATATAATTTGACAGTGATATTGTATAATTTAACAAACATGAACAGTACCACATAAAGTGAACTTATCTCCTGAGTGGATTTATGTAGTGAAAATAAATATCTGTGCCCAGCAGTAACAAACCCTTTAAGCTAAGAAAATCATACAGTAATAATTGTAAGGGCAATACAATTGTAAGTTTTATTAATGAAATTGCCAGATTGCCATTAACAAAACTTCACAACTGACTTTGGGTCTATTACTCTGTATTCTATGTGATTATTGTTCTAACTAATTATTGAAATACACAAAAATGCTGTAAAGGAGCAAAAACAACAATATTCATACTGCCCCTTATGCAAAAAATACATTGATGATTAGCCCTCACCTGTCATTGTAAAGGTAGCCGGAAACAAACATTACCTAGTATGTAAAATGATGTTAATACAGGTGATTTATTTGGTCACAATACAAATGTGGCTACCATAGTACAGACTACTAAAGCAGTCTTCTGAAATATAATGAACATATAAAAATATATTTTGAAAGAACAAATTATCTCTGTTTTATTTTAGTCTAACATACTATATTTATTTTCTAGGTCAAGCTGTTTAAAGGCCGACTTAAAGCACATTTAACTTACCAACAAGAAGTGAATACCTATAATGTTTTAGTTTACATTTGTATACATGTTAAAACTGAAGTCTTATGAAAGTCTTTATTAATTAGCATTTTATTGCCATCGTTAAATATCAAGGTTAAACTAATGAGATGACGGTGTGAATCTCATGTGATCTCCGTAGATGCACTGTTAATTAATTTCCCCAAAAAACTGGCTTATACACAGATCATATCCTATTTCAAGTCATTTAAATATCAGGTCGTTTTTGACGTGACTAGCGGGTGAGTTTTTCACTTTACATTTATGCCAGTCTGAAGCACCCATACCTGTTGCGAACATAATAGGTCCATTGTAATTAGTCTGCGTGAGCATTCTATAACAGACGGCTCCGTATGCCGATCAGATTGCGCAACGCAGTTTATTCTTTCTTAAATATTCAAGCATGTATGTTAAAATGTACATAATCTACACAAGATCGCCAAAATCGTCTGTCACCTTATCCAATAGCGCCATTCCCATGTCTCTCACACAATTTATTAATTTAAGATGCAATCCGTAACCTTTTTGGATAAGTACCTTTTTCCAGAAGTACTTGATGCTTGACCACTTTGTGAGCTGTAGTAAATAAATTTTGTCTCTAAAAAACACACAATGACATATAAGGAGGAAAGTAATTTAGAATTATGATAAGGGTGGAAGAGATCAACCCTATGATGGTTTAGATGTAACATCACATTCTTCTTTTAAAGATCTGTCTGCAGTAATGGACATCCTGCATCAAAGGGTTAGCACAGCAATACTGACCAATATCAATCAGAAAGTACATAATGCTTTTTCAATGAAGAAATCTATAAAAAGCTGACAAATGTTTGTAAAAAGCTGACTGTTTTGCTGCAAGAAAGCTAAATTGTATTGATTATAAATATTACTTTTGGTTTGTAAACTAATGTATTAGTAAGTATTTTTGTTTGAGTTGCATTGAAGTGCATGTATGCGTGCATGCACATTTGTGTAATCTTATTTGTGTGTGTGAACAGGTCGTGTGTGGGATGGTGCGGTCATATGCTTCACTGATGTAAAGCTCTGTTCATGGCTTTTCAGCACTTTTCAGCTGCTAATTTATTGAGTGTTACTGTGTTGAAACATGATGCAGGTCTCTACTGCTCAGTAGTTTTGAACAACTGACTGACATAAGATGAAACATAAAATCTGGGTGATTAGCAAATACTGGAACATGCCAAGGATACAGCAATCGAAACACACAAAAATACACCCTGCAGTGAACTGGGCTTTTGCATGTACACTAATGAGAGCTGCTAAAAATGTAGAAATGCAGTATTTTACTAATGTCTTAACTTAAAGACCATAAGATGTGATAGGTGTAAAGAATATTACTTGTAATATAAGAAAGAGAAAACACAAAATAAAATTTAGGGTATAAAGTGTGTAATTGTTCTCGTTTTCTAGTTTTCAAGAACTGTACAGTCCTTTCTAAAGAGATGGATAAATAGCATTTTGATTATATCTTAATTATGAAGTTAATTATAATCGAAAAGTTTCTTTGCATCCTTTAATTGTCCAATGACCATTTAATAAACAAAGCATCTATTTCAAAAACATTACAAAATTTTTTAAGATTTCTTAACTTGATAAGGCATAAGACAACAAATAAATATGACAATTGGGTTATTATTTTTGTTAAATAAAATGATAAATTATTTATAAAATTATAAATTACAATAATTATTTCAATTTTCCTTTTTAATTAGCTTAATTCAAAACAATTTCCTAAAATGACATACACTGAATTATAATTATATACAATTTGTCACTTTTTTCAATACAGTTAAAACATTTGTAATACAACTATATCTCCTTAAACATTCTTTTTGCTCTGACTCGCAGGTCTGGTCTCAAAGAGAACGGTAGAGATAAGACACAGCTACACAATGTCCCCTCAGTAAGTTCTACTGACCGGCCCATGGCACCAGGCATATATGCCTGCAATGTTTAACCAGCTATCCATCTTCTACCTGCTGCTGGTAAACAGGCACCTTTGTTCAAAGCACACTATTGTTAGGACCTGCTCTGACTCAACAAATCAACCATGTATTTCCCTATTGGCCCAAGCTCAGAAAATATGTGTCTTTGTAATCTGCTTTTCATTCCTCTGACAGGAATGGTGTGGTTATGCATCTCTCTGTGTGGGTGGGAAAGGGGGCACACTGTCTGGTTAATTAGTGTTTTGTGTGATGAACTTGTGTCCCAGACTTGTATCATTAGTGTCCAGGGTGAACAAACATTGTCAGAAACATGATAATTCAAAGCTATTTTGAGCATCAATCAAAACCTTTAGATTTAGAATTTTATTATTTTCCCAAATTTGTTGTATTGTTTTTATAAACTTATTATTACACAAAATATTACTACAGTTTAAGATAATTGTTTCTGCTACAATATTACTTCAATAGTATAGCAGTAAACACAGAATACAGTAAAAATACAAAGGCAGCTCACAGGCATAAATGTGGACCCATAGCCATTTTCATTTATGTTTTTGTTGTTTCTCAGAAATTATTAGCCATTTACAGACTGTATAAAGCTGTATGTACCCCATAACCCCAGTCCTAGGGATCTGTGTTCATGTGCCTACTAGAGAAAGTGAAATTCTTAAGCACACCTATGTGTGTATGTTATGTAGTATATTAATGGTTTGGGATAGAAAGGGTCTTTGGAACATCTAAGACAAGTTTAGGCAGGAGGGAGGTATCAGTCGTCTCAGTAGATTCTCAATACAGAATTGCTCAATAAACTAAATAATTAAATATAAAAAATGTGGTCTGGTTTTTAGTCACATGCTTAATTTGGTAAAATGCAAATTTATTTGGTATTTTCTTTTGCTGACAGCATACACTAAAGCAAGCACAAACTCCACAAGTGTGTGCAAAAGTGTATTATCCCAGCATAATTTGGGATTGTTCCAAATAGCATCTTCAATGGAAGCAATAAAATCCGACCTTTACAATATAATTGTTATAAATTTGCATTGATATTTGTGATTTAGAAATAGTCAGGGGTTTGTTTTCATAGGGATGGCAATTATTGATAAAATGTCTACCTTACAGTTTACTAAGTTACAGATTAATTGATAAATGCACAGCTAAACACAAAATAAATTTATATTTTGATGATAGTTGACTTCTTTACTATGTAAACGCTTTACAGTGAAGCTGAACTTGGGTGCGCTCCTCTTTTAAAGGTCTGAACCATCTTCTTTGCCATTCCCCTTCTTCATACGGCACTTGTTGGTTCAATCCTTTCCATCCTGCAACTGCGTTCACCTGCAGGCAGCCACAGTCATGTCTAACCTGGATGCATGTGCAAGATAACATTCACATCTACAATGTCAGAAGAGGGGGCCAAAAAGAAGCATGACATTAATGATTAACAGCACTAAAAGCCCCTGCTTTTTTATTCCCATGGTGCTGAGGCTATCTCCTGATCATGTAACCTGCATGGAGGAGACTGAGGGAGAGAATGCAAAAGCAAACACAGGTGTTTGGGCTGGAGTCAGTCGGTGCTGTTAGGGAGAACTGCAAACATAGGCTGCCATGCCTGGAAACGCAATCGCCCGCCCATGCCAACATGACAGCCTACTGAAGTCACTGACTTAAGTATGACAAAAAAGAGACCTCTTCAATTGTTGCACCCACAAAAATGCCAAACCACATTAATACTCACAACTTCACATGTCCAACAATACTGTCCAATCTAAAGAAACATTTTGTCAATAAACAAATTTTATGTGGTATTATCAGCTTGTTTTATTTGTTAAAGCATTATTCAACATGTACCCTTTTTATATTTCTTTATTTTTTAATTGTACATTTGCTTTATGTATATTTACTTTAATACTATATAGCTAATGCCACATAGCTAATACTAACATTAGAAAATTAATCACATAACTTTTATAATAATTTTCTACTTTAAGCAGAAAGCAGAAATAGATTCTGTTGAGAAAGTTTATTGTTTTGTTTGTTAATAAAAATACATGCCGCTTTGTAGGACAGGCAGATGTAGATATTTGTGCTCCTGCCATCTGCCAGCTAATAGCCTGCAAGTTGAGGTTGTAAAGATTGGATTATTAGAGTTTTGAGTGGAAAGATGATAAGGAAACATTTTAAATAACCAAGAGGAGTTTTTTGATCTGTTTTTCTACTTGTATTTCACACAACTGCCACACATACATTAGAAGTTAATATTACAAATATAAAAATAAAACTTCAGACCTGTCAAATAGTTCTCTGTAGTTTTTTATTATTTTTTAAGCGCAAGTAATCTTATTTCAAATGTAACATAATTCTGAAAATGTTTCTTTGAATACTATAAAGCTGTACTGTATTTTGTAGCAGATAAAGGCCCACTTAAAGCCACTGCTAGAGGATTTGAAGCATTAGCTTTGTGCTTATTCTTTCCCCTCAGAAAGATCTGTGTCCATTGTGGGCTGAAAGAACTAATCAAAATGAGCGGGTAGTGATAAGCCTGAGAAGATCTGCGCTTGGCTCCATTGAGCTTTTGATGTTGCAGACACAATTAAACATGTGAAAAGAGCAAGTTTTCTAAGAAGCTGCAATCTTTTTTTTTGTCTGGGTCCACACCTATAATGAGGTCATACTGCAGCCTGTGGTAAAACCATCTGGTGTATTCATTCCCATGTTAAAATGGCTACAATACACAAACTTTTACACAAAAGGGGGCAAAAAGGGCATGTGTGCTTTAGAGAATGTAAAACTGATGTAACGGCATATTGAATATTGGGTAAATGTTCTGTTTCAACATCATAATAGGAGCATCGCACTACATTTATGCTAATGAGTTTAGAGAAGTATTTTGATTTTCTGTTGTGTATATACATATATTTGTTGATATCTGTCCGCTGAATGTGACCTACAATTTGATTCCAGTTCTTGGCAATGGGAAAGTGTTTATTTACAATGGGACCAATAAAACAACAACTGTAAACTGAATTCTACAAAACTAAATAACAAAAATCAAACTATTATGCAGTGCAATAAAATAGCCTCTATTTCCTGCAAACGATACCATGAAAAATAAAACAAATGGTAGATAGGTATCTATATTAATTTTAGTATCATCAGCAGAGGGTGATCCTCCTAATATGGTGGGACCACATTCACATTTTCTTTTGAAGAGGTCAAATTTAGGCAGAATCTCAAGACTTTTTCTATAATCTTGGTTTTAAGGTTTTAATAATTACAGTGATTTTACCCTCTTAGAACACTCACTGTCTTTGTAAGATGACACCATTTTGGTAGTGAGGGTTCAGGGATGGGTCAAGTGTGTGTGTTTGTATTTTAATCAAGTGGTAGGTGGCAACAGCTTAATTGCACCACTCTTCAGGTAGAAATGTAGAGGCCAGCTACACTTTGCATGGGTCACTGCAGGAAAGCTCTTAAGGAACTGAACCAGTGCACCTCCATATTTTCCGTGCAGCCTAACATTTCTTTACAGGTCAGAGGACAGAAAACAGTTTGTTCCTGGGCTGTTTATCTTTTTTTAGAGTAACCAAAATAAAAATGACAAATGATATTTCTGGGAGTGGAAATCGCAAATTTTTTAATTTCATAGTAAAGTAATAGTGTTAATGGTAGTAAAGTTTTGACAGTAATCTAAAATGTGTTTCATGCACTATCATCTAAAATTAATTGGATTTATGTAAGTCTGTAAGTCTTTATATAATAATAAAGTCTTTGACTTTATTATTATATAATTGACTTAATTATTATAGTTCCAGGTGCTCATGTAAACAATTCTTCCTTGTACATTATTTTAAATAAAACACACAGAAAAAGCCTTGTCTTTATCTTTCTTCAAAATGTAATAAAGTAGTTTGCTCTAATTTAAAAATGCCTTTATTGTAGCTGGCCTCACCAAGTCTTAATATATGAATCCCTCCACTTTGACCATATGTCATACAAAGTCACTTTTTACAAAACCATTTTCAATCAATAAAGAGTCTACAGATTTTCTCGTTGATATTTTGAGAAATGTCTCAGTGGTTTTGTGTCCATACAGTGGAATGGGTGCCACTGTTGTTTGGTTACCAATGTACTTCAAAACATCTATATAGTTTGAGTTCCTCAGGAGAAAAAAGTCATACAGGTAATAACATAAGTTTGAGTAATTGCAGGAAAAGTTTTCATTTTTTTCAGAATTTTCAGAAAACAAGACAAACTGTATAATCATTAAGATAGCAGCACTCAGTTAAGTAAAAAAATGGTCTTGATTTTAGTCCATGTGACATGACTGTACTGCAGAGCACCATCTGAAACATATATATATGTAAAGGTGTCAGTCCAACATCTTTCAGACATGGACTTCTGTCAGTGACAATCTGCCCACCGTTTTGTTTAATCTTCCTTCATTCACTTTCAAAGAATAGAGGGGGGAGGAGAGACAGCCGGATGGTGACAGGTGCACCTGAGCAGAGGTGTGGAAAGCTGAAAGCTTCCATGCGCCTTCTCTCTAGCTCCCTCTCCCAGCCATATGCAAAGGAAACAGCAGAGGCCTTTAGATTGCATTCATTCCCAACGTAATACTGAGACAGAGTGTGTCACACTGTCATGAAAAGAGAGGCTGGAACAGAGGGTAAGAATAACAAACACCAAAGAAGTCTAAAATGTTTTATATGCCAGATTTGAAGTTTTATCAGTTTATATTGAATTATTATATATTCCTTAAACTATTTAGCACTTTTTTGCATTTTATGTTGTCATACACATTTTTTTTAAACAGAGATTCTGCAATGGTTAATTTTTAACAGCACACTAGAATAAAACACTGAGCATTTAAAATACATAGAAGAATGATATGAAACTATAATAAAAACCTCAGTTAAATCTTATGAAAGTAATGATAGAGAAAGAGCAAAAGAGATGTTAGAGCATGTTGCAGCTTTAGTAGGGCATCAGAGCAAAGCTGATTGTTCAGGGTGAATGGCTGTGTGGAAGTGCATTCATTTATGTTTTTGAATGAGTGTGACTGGATGCGTGACTGACTGTTTGGGAGCGTGTGCATTTGGGAGATGGAGAGACAGACAGCTGCTGTCTGACAGGGGTGCCTGCTGCAGGTAGCAGCTGGACTGGCTCACCTGTCACCCAAACCCAATCCCATCCGTCAGCGCCAAAAAGGAGGAGAAGCCCCATGCTCATTCAGACAGGGATCAGAGAAAAAAAAGAAAGGACAGAAACAAAGGTAGCAGGCAGTTTCCATGAGCGACAGAGGAATAAGAAAGAAAAACATAGACTGTTACCCATGTTTATTTAACCACCTGAAATGACACACGGCAGAAATTCCAAAGATATCTGAATAACGTGTTAATCATTTAGAATTAATGGCAACACTTGATCTGATCAACCTCAGTCCAAGAATATGGCAAAGAAAGAAAATCATCAGTAGAATTTTCCTCTTCAGAAGGGATTTGTTTGTCTCGATAGAGCTGATTGAAGAATACCACTAGAGAATTATGTGTAAGCAGAGCTGTGCTTGTGTGTGCTGCTCTGATGTGGTTCGCCCAAACAGATGGGGTCGGGATAGGGCTGATAAAGAGATGACACTATGGATAAGATACACAGCCGTATAGAAGACATTCAGATGGAGGAGGAAAAGTGCGATGCAGAATTGGCATCAGATAAAGCGAAAAGGGCCCCTCGAGGGCAGAGAACAATAGAGGGAGGCGGAGAGGCAATGAGCCTACTAAAGAATTGTTTCCGGAAACATGCATAGAGAGCAAGCTTGAAAGAGTGGGTGGGGCTGGTGTGTAGAGCAGGCTTAAAAGAGTGGGCGGGGCCGGTGAGATGAGCTTCCCAGAGCCCTTCTATTAACCTCACTGAGTGCACACACACTAAAAATTCGTAACAATGATAGGTGGATGCGCCTCATAATTCAACATGCTTTTGCAGGGAATGTAATTTTACTGATGACTACCTGTTGTTTGATAAAAACAAAAGTAAAGACAAATATAAAATATAACAAATCAATGGATCTCAACTGGTTTTCTCTCAGGTCTCAGATTTGACATTGAATATTAAGTAATAATTCAATCCCTTACAAAATTGTAATAAAAAAACAGTAATAAAAAATGTCCTTAAACTCATAGATTAGAGTTTCTTAATATTAACATGAACTGAATAGGCTCGACAATATACAAAATTATTAAAACAGGCTGATTAGTAAAATAATTTTTTGTAAATGCATGAATTACAACAGTAGTGCTATTTACTTGTGAAATAAAAGCTTATATATTTTGCTACATTATAAACTATTATGTTGTTAATTGCATTTTATAATGCAATTATCATTTTTGATTGTTGACTGCAAACCTACCAAAACAAATGAAGCTATGACCCATTTTTAAGAACCAACTGAATGCAGCTGTAATAATGTCAGCATGCATTTGCCATTCCTTACAAAAACTGGCTGCAGTATTGGCCTAGAACCAGATGGTAGTACAAGAGTACTTTGATATATATTAGTGTACTGAATATTAAGCACATTATTGTACAATGGTATTTACATCATACTCCAAGGTGTCAAGGATCTTTCAGGCTCTTTCCACAACCAATTACCAGCCACCAAGCAGCCAAGCCCCTCTTCCCAATCACAACGCACCAGCTCACCGAGTACTGATCACCCACAATTGCAATTACTTATCACGTCATTAACTCATTTACATTTTACATTTATGCATTTGGCAGACACTTTTATCCAAAGTGACTTACATTGCATTATACTATACATTGTTTCTGAGTATGTGCAATCCCTGGGATCGAACCCATGACCTTGGCGTACTCACCTGTTGTTGCGTGCTTCAGTGTGCTCTTCGGCATTGGTCCTTGTCAAGTTTTTCCAGTCTTCTTGCCTCCTGTGTCTTCCCCACTTTAAACCTGTGGATAAAACTCATCAGCTACTCACCCGGAAATCCAGCTCAGTGTGTGCCGCCATCTTGCTCACTCTCTCACCATTCCTTGAGCACTATCATCTGTAAGGACATTTAGTACCTGTAAAATTGGTTACTTTATCATCACTGCTTACTTAACTCTTTAATTGTGCCAATAAACGTTTACACAGGTACATCACAGGTAAATTTGCTTACACATCCCTTTGTAACGGGACCCTGGACTTTCTGACTAACAGACCCCAGTCTGTTCAGTTAGATAACCTCTCCTCCTCCATCATCACCCTGAACACTGGTATGCCACAGGGTTGCGTGCTGAGCTCTCTTCTGTACTCCCTTTGCCCCATGACTGCGCTCCTGTTTATGGCTCCAACACCATAAACAAGTTTGCAGATTACACCATGGTGGTAGGTCTGATCAGAGATGGCGATGAGTCGGCCTACAGGGATGAGGTACAGCACCTGGCTGTGTGGTGTGTTGCCCACAATCTGGTTATTAACACCCAGAAGACCAAGGAGATTGTTGTGGACTTCAGGCTGACTAAGAACCATGCACATACCACCATCTACATCAACGTAGCTGTAGTGGAGCGTGTGTTGAGCTTCAAGTTCCTTGGCAGCAGCGCCTTTACTTCCTACGGAGCCTCAAGAAAGTTCACATGTGCCTTGTGCCCAAGGATACTTGTGGACTTCTACCGCTGTACCATTGAGACCATACTGACTAACTGCATCTCAGCAAGGCACTCCAATGGGTGGTGAAAACTGCCCATCGGATAACTGGATACTTATCCATCGAGGATACTTATCGCAAGCACTGCCTGGGTAGGGCAAGGAACATCATCAAGGATGCCTCCCACCCTAACCATGGACTACACGCTCCGACCAGTAGGCTCAGGATAAGCTTCTTCCCCAAGGCTGTGACCCTGCTGAACTCCACACCTCCAGTCTAATTTCACCTGCACTGGTTCCAGTACTTATGAATCTATTTGCACTATTCATATTTGCACAGACTGTTACTACTATTACTAGTGCTACTACTACATATTTTGCACATTTTGTACATTGTTCAATGGTCATACTATTTGCACTACTCATACACACCATTTTTGCACATATAACTGTCTGTATTTGTATTGCTACTATTTTTCCATACCTCAAACCTTATATGTTCACCCGCTGCTCATATTATGCACATTTTCTGTAAATATTGAATATTTTCAACTCCCCTGCACTTATCTGTATATAAATCACAATATTCCTGCACTTCTGGTTAGATGCTAACTGCATTTCATTAGCTCTGTACTTGTACTCTGCATAATGATAATAAAGTTGAATCTAATCTAATCTAACATCTGTTGTCTGAGTTTCCCAAAACAAACAGTAATACTATGGTACTTTTTATTAGCTAACGTTTACCACAGATTACAATAACTCCTTGATTAATGGATATAAACATACAAAGAAAAGGCTCTGAGTGTCATTTTGCTGCCATGACACCAACAGTGCTAAAAGACGATGAATGTCATGACGCAACGAGAGAAACAAAGTAAAAACTAACTTTCATGTGCCTAAAAAAGGAGCAAGCATCAAGCCAAGCTGTTTTTAATGGCACTGACAGGAGGCAGGCTATTTTTAACGTTGCACATTGCCTCATTCAGCACACAGAACACCCTTTCACAGGCCTTTGTCAGTAGTCTGTTGTGACCCACATTCACTGCCACGTCAGGGTCTCCTGCACAAAAGGTAGCTGCAAAAAGATGCCGGTTGGGGGGTTGTGCAGCTGCCCACTGTTCATGACCCCACAAATGCTAAAAAATGGAGTGGGAGTTTCAAGAGTTTACCTTAGAATAAGACACATAGCCAAACAAATAAAGGAAGAGCAAGGTACACACATATGCACACGGGTGCACAAAGAATGTACAAACAAACAAAAAGGCTCTTGTAATGCAGAGCGGGATCTTGATGAAAAATTCTAACTATATTATATGGAGAATGTCAACAGCCGCCACACTTCTGCTGAGGGCCTTACAAACAGATGGAGCAACTCTGTACACACATTACGGAGGTCCTGCCTCAGCTCTTAACATAATGATAAAGGCTCTGCTTCCATTCTGGACATGCTTTTAAAACAAACACAACTGCAGAAAACAGCAGAAAGGGAGGGAGAGAAGTCCAGACCTGTCCTGGCTATCTGCCACACACCCTCTTGTGCGCTGAGGTTACGGTTCACCTGTGTAACCTGTGATTTAGAAACAGGGTGTCTGTTTCTAAAAGAGCCTGATTAAGATATCACTATCCTCACATTCCCCCCATCATCCTCCTGAACATCAGACTCTAATGCTTACTGACAGCAGCTTAAACACCCAATGGTTCTGCTGCATCTCTCAGTCACATCAGAGCCTGCGCAAACACAATCCCAGTTTGCTAGCGAAATATGTGTGTGTTAGAACTGCTGGATTTGTGATTGCTCAACATTTGTGAATGCTCAATGCTAACTGCGGTAAATCAGAGTGCAGTGACCAGTGGGATACTGAATACTGAAAAACTGCAAGATAAGAGAGGTGAATAAGTGAAACATCCTCACAGAAGCTGCAATGTTTTCAATAGAAGGTCTATTAATCGAAGAACTTTTTTTTAATTTGTTTTAAGCATAGCTTTTTAAATAAATAAAAAGTCTGTTATCACAGAAACAAAAAGACAAAGAGAGACACCTACAAACACAGAATCATGTTGTCAGTGCTGTCCGGTTACTTAAGGTTTTTAAATTAGTTTTAGGTCTGAAAAGATACATTTTGTGACATTGCCACTGTAAAATGGAGAAAATGAGGCTACTGCCCAACACTAAACACAACCGAGACAAGTTAATGAAAAACTTGTTCTTGCTCTTTCTTATTGTCACACTCACACACACACACACACACTTTCATATAAACTGCTCAAATCATATATATTTTAGTCTAAAAAAATATGTTTACATTTAGGCATTTGGCAGACGCTTTTATCCAAAGCGACTTACATTGCATTATACTACACATTGATCATTATACATTGAGTATGTGCAATCCCTGGGATCGAACCCATGACCTTGGCGTTGTTAACGCCATGCTCTAACCACTGAGCTACAGGAAAGCTTGCCTGTAAAAGCATGTTGTTGAATTAGTAATGGGGGCACATTTCTTTCAACAAGCAATAATAGCGTAAGCAAGTGATGGCAAACTGGTGTAGTCAAGTCAAACAAATTCTGGCTAAAACATTTGTTTGGAGTTTTGTTTCAGTAGTTTTAAACAGCTTACCAAAGCGAACTTTCCAGCAACGTTCGCCCTGGCTGCTAAGCACCTTCTATCCATTGGTCTAAGGCCATTGTGTAATAGGAGGGTGTGTACAGGGCTCCCCCTTATTTGACCAGGGTATTTTTTAGGTCAGGCATGAACATCCAAAACAACAACCTAGCTAACAGGGGACATTCTCGGAACACTGGCTAATGTTCTCTAAACGTTTAGATTAGTAGAACTTTTTTTAACATTATATATCAAAACATTAAATATTAAGTTGTTAGTAGAACATTTTTAAAATGTTACAGAATTAGCTAAATGTCTTTCCAAACTTTTACCTCCTAGTGAAGGACAAAAAGGTTTATCGGGCCTTAATTGTGTTATATTGTAACAGATATTGTATAATACAATGTAGGCAAGTATGTGTGTGGGTGCAACTATTTTCTTATGCCATGAATTGTTCTACAAAGAGCTTTCTTATGAAAATATTTTTTTAATATTTTAGAAACAAATCTATATAACCTATTAGGCAACAATTTATAAGATTTTTGTATTGCAGTATCCAAAAACCATTTGCAGTCATATATATTTTGTTCAATTGTGTATTTACATTATCACAAATGTTTCCAAGTATTTGTAAATCTAGAACAATTTGTCATTTTAAACAGTGCACCGTCTCTTGTCATTTGTTATTTGTCACCTGTCAATATGAAATATCTGCATTATCCCAGGTTTCTGCTTGTTCTGCCATAGAAACCATGGCATAAATATTGACTCTTGTGATAAAATGTGGAAGTAGTAACAAGCCACTCTGTTGTGGTTTCGCATATAGACCAAACTTTACATTATCGTTTGCAGCATGTTCTGTCGCCAAAGATTACTCCATGAAACATAAACGTACGGGTGAATTAAATGACCCAAGAAGAGTTTTAGACAAGAGGATAAATTAAACAAGGATCAATAGCAGTTATCATGTGTTATATGTAAATAGTTAATCAACATATTTAAAAATGCTCTGGGTAGATTTAAATGTACTTTTATTTTATCTTGATAAAGTGACATGCAGTAAGTCTTGGGGACATACACAAATGGCACAGTTTCCCTCTAAAAATTAATAAAATAAATAGATGTCCACTGCTCACACACGCCATTGGTAAAAGGTGTTTATAAAACTTATTAAAAAGTGTATATAAAATGAACAGTATCAGGGTTTTAATTTATCAGATTTGGTGCTGGGAGATCAGAACTTTGTCTTTGCATGCAGCGCTGTGAAGAAAATCGACAAACTCTCACACCTAATTGTTATTGCGGCAGTGTTTGGCCGGGAGCCAGTCGATAGGAATCAGGGATCAGCTCCTGGGCTGTTGCTCCCACTTCCAGTGTCTTAGCTGTAATGCATTCCTCTACTAACAGGGATCAAGGTATTAGGGATTCAGGTTATTTGTATTGATTTTATGTGCTGTCATGCCGTGTTTCAGCCCACTCATATTTGTGGAAATTGCAAATTTCACCTCGGAAATGTCACCTGCGTTTAATCTTGTGCAGCGTGGTCAATACAGGAATGTGGGGATGATCAGACCAGTGTTATTGCACAGGGGCTGGGAGCTCTCCTTGTTGCCATGGCATCGACCCAGTAGTAAAAGATGTGAGTGGTCCACAGTCTTAAACGTGAAAGGACAGAGCACAATCTTGATGTTACAGAAGATAAGATTACATCATAATTGTGTATTTACAATCTAAATTTGAGCTATTTAAGACCAAAACAATGTTCTTATCTGTAAAAGCAAAAATATTCAGTGTTTGTAAATTTTTATAGAAATAACATGGACCATATAATGTACTATTTTTAAAACGTTGGCATTTGTTAAAGGGACAGTTCACCCCAAAAACTTTTTTCACCATTTGCTCATCATCATGTCTTTCCAGACCTATATGACTTTTCTAATGCAGAACATATATTATAATATATTATAACATATAAAAAATATTTTTTTAGAAATTTCTCAGTGGTTTTGTGTCCATACACTATCAATGGGTACCACTGTTGTTCGGTTACCAATGCACATCAAAACATTATCTTTTTTGTTCCTCAGAAGCAAAAAGAAGGTTTGGAATGACATGAGGGTGAGTACATGATGGAAGATTTTTCATTTTTGGATGAACTATCCGTTTAATCACCAAACAAAGTGCCCACACACCACAAAGGTAGTGCTTTCTACTCTTTCAAAAGGAATTTTACTAGAATATATTATCAAATAGGTTGATTTCCATGCACAGTCCATACAAAAAATAACAATAACTTGGCAATGAACCATACTACACAGTCATGGCTCTGTGAGCTTCACCTCTAATAGTTCTAATAGCTTCACCTGTGGGCAGAGGTTTATCAAAACAAAACTGGAGCCATGTAAATATACAATGACATGCAGTGGCACAGTTTGTTGGCTCACATGCCGAAGGCGAGGTTTTCTTTCATTCCAAATTTGCTCTGGAAACTAATAGTGTCCCAATAAAGCCTATGGCAAATATGGGAAAGAATGACACCCACACAAGGACGTTTACATAGCTTGGCCAAATGTACATATAAGGCTTGCTGTGGAGAGGTCCACACTGACCATATTGAGCATCAGTGGGGGATTTTAGAGTTGGGGCATGAAATTGTCGGTAATGACAGCAGGGTTGGATGTAGCTGGTTAGCCCAACCACATGAAATTAGAAGGTCAGAATTAAAAGCACAGTGGAACAACTAAATTACAATGGGTTTTGACTGGACATCATTTTACCTTTATCTCACAGAAAACAAACTAGCAAATAAATTCTGTTTGCACTTTTGTTTATACATTTCAGTTTTAATTTACCATAACTTAGGAACAGACTGTTCATATCCTTGAACCCATCCTTGGCAAGGCAAAATTGCTTGGCAATGCAAAGACACGACTGGGCAATGAGCAGACCAGATCATCCTCTAACTGATGAGTCTGATGCTAATCTACGGATCAATTAGGAAAAGCCGCATGGGGTCAAACTGCAGATATTGCAGCGCCTGTTAGTTCTTCTACCTGCCATTATTTCAGAGTCACATGTTCAAACAAAGAGCAGGGGTTCTGCATGTCGGCACCACTAGCAAAGATAAACAAACCAGCAATGAGGCTTGAACAAAATATTGATCTGACACAAATCTGCAGACGGGTCTCAGTTCTGTGATTAAGGTTATTGTGTGTGTTCCCAGTCTATTTCTGAGTATTTATAAAGTATTTTTAGAAAATACTCCTTAAAAAAAAAATATATATATATATATATATATATATATAGAGAGAGAGAGAGAGAGAGAGAGAGAGAATTAAAGTAGAATTAAAGCAGCTATTGATGCTAGTTTAAAATACAAAGCAAGATTAATGTGACCCTAAATGTAGATGGCCAACATTTTTTGTTAGTGCTGTGATAGCAGCCTTTACTGAACTGGCAGCTGTATAATTGTGAATTGAAATTACCAAAAGAAGAGAAAGGGACGGAGTGATTTATTTTGCCCTACTATTTTATGTGCTAATTCTCGGAGCAATGCATTAATTCAAAATGACTCTGTGTCTAGTTATGAAAATGTGCTTTTTGAGAATGTGTTTCACTTCACACAATGTGGGAACAAAGACACTCTCCCCCTTGGTTTGCACAAATACTACCACATGATAACAAGCAAAGTAAGCAAATAAAGGTGTGGAATGCATTATGAATCAAATTTGACATTTCAGAGATACCACAGAGATGAATGTGACCTGGGTCTTTCGTTTGAGTTGAGCGTTCCAAAGCTGGCCACAATGTTGAGCCTTATTCCACCATTTAAAATTCATGTGCACACATTAGTTATGAATAAATTCAGATTTGTCCTCTGCAGATTAGATTAGATCAACCTTTGGGGGTGTGAATGTTTCCCACATTACACTAATGAGTGTGACAATGCTGACAATGCATGCGAAAAATAGCGACCTAATCCAACATTCCATGATTAAAAAACTATTGAGCAACACCGCAGGTAACTGCAAGGGGTCCAACAATGCTTTTAAATTGTTCCAAAAGATTCCTTTATTTACTTCTTCTGCATGCCATACCAGGGTTAAAAGGTGTCTCTAGTCCAGTGTTAATATCATAAAGGTCTCAAAGGAAAGATATGCCATTGATGGGTTGGAAAATGGCAAAGCCGATTGATGGTCATTGCTTTTATTATACAGCACCATTATATCCATTTCAGTTAGATACTTGGCATTATTATAACCAAATTAGCAATTGTAACCTGAGCAAACATTCAGGGATTTGGACTTGTCACAATGTCCGTTCAGGGGGGTGCTGGTCTGAAGGGGACATCCTGCATACCAGGGCGCTCATTCTCTGAGATTATCTTCTGTGGTCTCCTGCTGACTTTACTAGTTCAACATGATAAAGTAGCTTGGCTTGCATACAAAAGAACCACAGGGACAAACCCTTTCTACCTTTCTCAAGCTGTTCCTCACAGCATGAAGACACAAAAAGCATACACAATCAATACAGTCACTTGATTGTAAAAGTGCATTGAATGCTAATTGATCTCAGATCAGAATCCCATTAATTGTTGTCTTGAGGGCGTGATATTTCAAAAATGAGTGTCAGATTTTTTTATTGTAAATTTTATGTTTCTGTTCTGCAGAAAGAACCCTTTTGATTTTTCACTACGCGGTTACCATGGCCAAAGGAATTCACAGTAAAGGTACTATTGTGTTATCTTTAAAATAAAAACAATAGCACTAATATTACATCTTTAATTTTGTTTATTCAGTGTTTTCCCTTTGTCGGATAATGAATCACTTAAAAGAGTAAGGAGGCAGCAAGAGAGAGCTTGTAACTATTGTGGCTCTTGAAAAAAAATGTTAAAAAGGGTGCAATATCACTATCTACTATGTTGGAGTGTCATTATTTACTGGCACTGAATTCTTTACAAAATAATCATATGTGTAGTTTTAACATCGTATCAATAATCATAGTTATTAATATCACGTTTATTGTCAGTACTGGTATTTTGCAACACCCCATTCATGTGCCATCCTCCTTTTTTGTCAGTGACTATTATTTAATAAATAAATATTGTTGCTAGCAAAGAAAAACTACTACAAAGATTTTTTTATCTATTTTATCTGTACCTTCACAACAATGTACTACTTCTTTCCACATTGTCCAACAAGAAATTGCTGACTCATCTGTCTCTTGCTATTCTGATGCAGTTCCCATTTCCCGGTGGGTGTGACTATTTCCCTGAGCCTGTGGCTCTAAAAACCTGGGTGGTCATGGCTCTCCCCATTGAGTACAATACAAGCTAAGTTTAGCAGTCTAAATCTGCAATAACACAGCTCCTAGCTACGACTAATCCTATCAAAATGGACTCTCTTGCAGAGACAATAGCTGCAAATGACTGAGAGATGTCACACATGGAGTGTTCAAAGCAATAAGAGGACATGCGCCAAACTCCAGAGAGATGCTCCATCTAGGCCCAAAACCAACATGTCATGCTGCTGAGCCCTGCATAGATACTTCGGAACTAAACAAAATGCAGATGCACTGCCACTCCAGAGGTAACGTAAACCTATAAACCTAAATCACAGATGCAATACAGACACGTGAAGCCTCTAAGGTTTTCTAAAGGGATGCAGCAGGAATTTTTGGCCATTTTTTTACAGTTCCCATGCCTATAGTTTTTTTCAGCCTATTTATGTTATTGCTTTAATAGTGATTTGAAAATATTGCATTGTGCTTTGATAGTAAAAGACAGTTTATCATTTATAAATAGCAAACACTGTAGAAATTTGAAATGTGGCTAAGACTTTGTACTTCACACCTTAGAGAGAAAAAGAGAGAGTGAGACAGAGAGACGGACAAACAGACAGACAGATCCGATGCATTTAAAGACACATCAAATCCTATGCAAATGTATGCATGACATTTTCATTTCCTATAAATCTTTTACTCTAGGTAGCAAACATTGTAACACGTTAATCTTTTCTGTTTTGGCTTAATATTTGGTAAGGGAAAACGAATTAGTTAGCAATAAATACTAAAAATTATTTTATTTTGAAATCTTTGACAGCTACATTTACTTCTGAACAAAGACTAAACAAAACAGCACCACAAACAAAATGAAGCATCCAGATGGAACACACACCCTGAGGTCTTATGTAATGCATATTAATCACCCATAAATTAGTGGCACAGAACACAATTACAAAGCCCGAAGACCACCAGGTCTGTCGAAACTTTGAAGAAAGTTTTCATCTCAGTGTTATTTTTTTCTTTCTCCTTACACAAAACCCAAAGCCTAATTTGCTATCATCAGGTGTCTTTGTTAACCCTGGACTGGTATTTGGAAGTAATCCTCCACTCATACACAGAATATCGTCAACAGGCATGGACAAGATCAGCTTCCAGGCTTTTTAAAAGACAAGCCTTTGTGAGTTATGCCATGTTCAGGGCTGAATATGTTCTTTCTTGAGAAACTGTGAAATGAGTTGGACAGGACATAACTTGGGTGCTTTGTGTTTGCCAAGTTACAGCAACAGATGGTCTTTCTAAGCAGGTTTATTATTAGTTTTACACTTGTCTTCACCTGCCATTTTATGAATGTCCACAGCAATGTTTATAATTATTTAAACTTGTGTTTAAACACTTTATTTAAATCACCTTTTCTAAATAAACAACAGTTTCCAATAAATGCCAGCTTGAAGAGCTGTAACAAAACCTCTCAAATATATAAAAATACAAGATATATTAGTATTACAGTTTTTTTCTAATTGGGATAAGGGCAAACTTTCCATCAGCTAAGATTTCATTGTGACATGTTTTTAATGTGTTGTAGTTTTAAAATAACTATATAGATATTAGTGTGTGTATACTGAACAGGTATTTAATTTTTCAACGTCTATTGCCCTTTTATTATACATACCAGGGATCTGAGTTGGAAATTGTTTTATCAGTTAAGGCACCATAAAAATATATTCAAGTAGAAATATATGACAGTTTTATTGTTGTGACAACATCCTGTACTAGACAAATGAATTAAGTCATTTTAAATGAATAAACAAGTATGTTTTTTCTAAAATGAATTATGAATTTTTCTAAATTGCACTTCATATTGTACATTTTCATTTTTAGGACCGTAAACAACATAAAGCAATATTTTTAACTAATTAATACACAAGGGGGGCTTGTTTAAATTAAACAGTAATTCTTTAAGATTTTCTTTATTTTCTATGAAAATGTTAGGCTTAGATTTTGTAATATGTAATTTATGCACATACATCATTTACACTACATAATGTACATAAACCTCATATGTACAATTCTTATGAGAGCACATATTAAGTCATCATGAATGATATGCCCTCGATCTATGTGATCACCCTTGTGTAATATCTCACCTTTGAAAAACCCTGACAGCTAGTCAAGGATACAAATAGCAATGGCAAATGGCAAATAGCAAGTTGCAAATGTTCATTGATTGTTTATGTGTTCCTGGTGACAGCATGCCATTGGAGGTCACATTTGTTTACTCCCCGAATTTTGGAAAATGTTGGAGATGCATTAAAGCTGTTGAGTCATTGATATGTGTTTAGTTCCTTGACACAATAACACTGGAAATTTCTTTTCAGGACAGTGCAATTAAAAAGACAGAATCAGGTTTATTTAATTTGAAGATGGAGTTTTCACACTTTTCTGGAAAAACATTATATTCTAAATATATATATTTAAATATTTGTATTACAACCAGTCAAAAGTTTTGGATCACTTGCCTAAAATGTTTCTTATGATCTTAAAGGTCTTTCAGTCTGAAGGCATTTTCTTAAATGTTTAAAATTAGTTTAAAAAAAAAACATTAATATATAATTACGCCAACTTAAATTGATTTCTGTTATTAGAAAATCGCAATGTTGTTAAAAAATCTTTCAGAAATAGATGTAAACTGAATAAAACCAAAAAACGGCCAATAATAGCCCAGCATAGATGGAAACTCCTTTATTTAAAATCATCGCAGGGTGATGCCTCGAGAAACTAGAAACTAGAGAATATTTTTAGGCAACATTCTAGGCAATGTGTGGTTACATTAATTACATAATTACAGTTACATAAGTCCCATAACTACCTTTGTGTTATTTCAATAGATATGCTTAGTGAAAAAGGAGGTCATGATTAATTCTGATCGTTGCAACATTTTGTTCTGCCTGCTGTGTTTTTTAAAGTTTGTGTATTTTCTTTTTAGTTTGTGTATTTTCTTTTTTTAATTTTGTAAAATTTCCTGTACTTTCTGTTTGCACCTCAATAAAAAGCCCAAATAATAAATATGAATTATGAAAATGAAATGAAAATGAAAATATGAATAAAACAACAAAGCTGGTGGTTTGCACAAGGCTTTTGCACAGTACTGTATATACCTAAATGTATATACACCTAAATGTTGTTAGGTGAAGGCAAGAACATCAAAAAATTTGGACAAATGCTTGTCACTTCTAACTAAACAATAAAACACATCTAAATAATGACATGTGAGAGGACAAAAAGAGGAGGCTTGTTCTGTGTATTTAATTGCCATGCTAAAACAAAAAATTAATCCATATACTTCTGATTGTTTACTTCTGGCTGCTCACTTTATTCAACTGTACTTTTGGCTGGCGATGGAGAAAGAAAAAAGAAACAGTTTGTGGGCCTGTGCTGTCTTCTTATTCTTCCAGTGCTTTAAAAGCAGACCTAGCAAATGTTCTGGCAGCAGAGAGAATAAGCTGAGAAAGAAAGAAAAGCTAAGTAACATCTGCAGACATTTCAGACAGTCGAGATGTGAATAACTCAACTCAGTTGCCCTGACCTCTAGAGAACAAAGGGGAGATGCCTAGGCAAGAAGCAGGGAGTCCTGGGAGGCGGCTCCCGGAGAGACATCAGTGAGTGCGATTTATTGTTCCTGCTCTGGGTAAAAGCTGTGCCATCAGGGCACCTTGCGCTGCATGCCACTATGGATGTCATAGTTGCCACACAAAGATCTCATAGCAAAAAAAACAGCACAAGAACCAAACATAAATTTCACAAGCATGCCATTTACAATTAAGCTGCGAATGCAAAACAGCCTGACATGTACGTAAATATTTTTTATAGAAATAAATACGTTACATTTACGCATTTGGCATACGGTTTTATCCAAAGCAACTTACAGTTCATTTAAGTTATACATTTTGTCAGTGCATGTGCTCCCTGGAAATCAAACCTACACCCTTTGCGTTGCTAGCGCAATGCTCTACCAGCTGGGCTACAGGAACACAAATACACTCAATTAAAAAAGCTAGGGTGTAAACATTTATCAATCTTTCTTTTAAGTAACAATCTTAATAGTTAATATGTATTTTTCTCCCTGAATGAAAGCATGAAAGGACAATTCTCTCAACTAGATATCAAAAGGAGACATAACAAAGCAACTGTGCACTTCAAGACTTAAAGGCTCTAATCCTTCTGCAGTCTGTATGGGACCTTTGGTCTCTATGGAAACCCTAGAGCATTCAACCAAGTGATTGCCTCCAATGAATTTCAGATAAGAAGAAATGGAAGAGAATTGATGTGAATTTAATGCAGAAGAGTGCCGCAGAGGGGAGGTCCACTTGGTTCATATTTGAATAAAGCAAACAGAGAAGACAAAAGGCTGACAGCCGTAAATGACATTGTCAGTACAAAAATTATCAGCCAGTTTACAATCTGTTTGCTCATGTAAAACAAACAGAATGTGTGTGGCATCCCCGCACTTTGTGAATGGCAGGGCTGACAGCAGCCAGTGAGAGAGAAAAGCAGATCTCTTCTCCCCCGACCAGTACTGCTACCATTAGATAGCAATTTGACAGACACATGGAAAAAAAGCAGCGATTAGGACCACAAACAAATTTCACCTTCTGGGCTTGTTTCATTTTAGGACGAAGATATTTATTTGAAACTTTCTTAAAAAAAATAAGGACATCAGGTGGCATACAGAGGGGGAAAATTACAGATCTAATGGGAGGCACATTCCAAACAACTGGCCCTCAGTTCCCTAGCAAAGGCCCACACCACAGTTCTTTTTATCTTTTTTGTCTAGACAGAAAAGGAACAGGGCGATGCTCCTTAAACCAAGACTTTGAAATCCACTTCCGTTTGTGGCATTTTGTCAGTGCTTTTGTTTTGAACTTGTTAACTTCTCGGTGTCCAGCTCACACGAACCTCATGTGGCATCAGCATTAACCTCAAAGAAATGGGTGTGCAAAAACAAGCAGTGGACACAATGGAACCGTAACAGAGATCACAGTTGGAACAGAGTTTTTAGACTGTTTTCACCATTTTTTAAAAATGTATCTTTAAAGTTTTTAAACGTTTTTCAATGCTGAATAAAATTTCTTCAAAAACCAAAGACAACACAGTTGTCATTTATTTGTCCGCTATCAGCACTATTTGTAAAATGAATTAGTATTAATAAATGTGTCATGCTTATTTACTGATGGTGCAGGTACCTTTACAAATATGCATATTCAATGTGTCAAAATGTGTAAAAGGCATTTAAAATCGATCACAGGGAGACCATAATCAACTGCAAATCAATACAACAAAACCTTTTACGATAACTGTGTGTTTGTGTGTGTGTGTGTGTGTGTGCTCGAGTCTTCATTGATATTCATCCCTGTGTTCCCAGCAAGTGAGAGTGATGAATCCCTGCACAGGCTGTGGAGCTGACGTTCCCTCTTATTAAAAAGTTGTTTGATTAGCGGGGCCCGGAATGGCACCATAGAAAGGTCTGCTAGCGGCAGATAAAAGACGAATGATAAATAGGCAGAAAGGGAGGCGATTGCCAGTCTGCCACTAGAACATCAAAACAAAGCCAATTCCCTGCAAAGTTGATCCAATTATTGTCAGCTGGTAGGCGATAGCTCGGACGCTTTTCTCCATTCATTGCAATCTAAATTGCTCTTTCCCTTTTCCTGATACAGCAATCGGTCGTAAAAGAGGCGACCATCATTAAAGTTGTTTGAATTGGAGTGTTTGGTTAAGAGGGCAAATGCAAATTTGTTGAAAGAATAAGGCAAAATTTACATATCTGCCTCAGCTCACATGGGGAGGGTAAACATTCTGTTTATCTCGAGTGTTATTTTATGATTTATAGAATATAAAACTGACCTTGGCCTCCACCACAGCAAAAGACATCAGTGAAATATACTGTTGTCCAAATACAATTTGTTGAAGAGGAAATTGTCAACAAATCCTCAATAACTCAGCAAACAGGCAGATACCAATTTGTTGGTATGGAAATACACAGAAAATCCATCCAAAATGTTGTTTTTATTCATTTATTTTTTGCATTTATATAAGAAACATGAAATAATACCTCAACAATTAGATTTTTATGCACACAATAATTAACAGACACACTTGCATATTAGCAGGGTTAATTTTTAATGCACCCTAGTTGCAATATACAAAATATCCTTCCCAAACAATTTTTTGTGTAATGAAACAATAATATAACTTTTAAGATATATGACTTGGGCACTTGTAGCAATGTTAATTGTGTTCATCCCAATTACATTGTGAATCCAGAAGAATAACAAAGAAGATATAAATATAATTAACATGCCCATAATCCTGACATTAAAGGATTATCAGTAAATCACTATTGATTGCTGCATATGACATACTGTGTCATAGCAAGAACAAGAAATTAGAGAATCCAGCAGAGATTACAAGACATCTCTCATAGTATAATCAATTTAAAATTAGCGTAAACACATTGTATATTTTATATTGTAAGTACAAAATTACTAGTATATTATATGTAGGTAGATTAGGACATGATTTTAAGAAGGCTGTTTGTTATCTGTTGATACCTTTCAGGATTTCAAAACACAAATGAGGAACGGAATTTTATCCTTCTTGTATTAATCTGCCCAAAGTTACTTTATTTCAACACATTTTACAGTCATTTGGTAGGTCAACACTTTTGTCCAAAGCAATTTACATTTTACTCAAGCTATACATTTGATCAGTAAGTGCATTATCTGGGAATCAAACCAATGATTTTGGAAAAAAAGTGAAAGAAAATCACTACTACTAAAGTATGAAACATTTCTCCCACCAGCATCTTAACTAGGCTAAAAGACATCCAAACTTCTTCACAATGAATTGAACCCATGGCCATGATTCCAAAAATGATTCCAAATAGTGGGTTAAGTGAATGACTTTTACATGACTAAACAAGTCTTGTTTTGTTTTCACTTCATGCTCCAAAGTGAACATCAAAGTGATGTTGCTCCTGTTCTTCAACCTCAGAATAGATACAATACATGCAGGTGCAATTCCATTATGAATCATTTTCTTGCTGACAAGCCAGTATGAAGTAACAGGTAAAAGGTTCTATCACATTTACCTTCATTTGTCTGACAAAAGCAGTTTGAAATAAAGCAACAAAACACAGAAAGCTAATTATAAGCACTGCTATTGTGCAGGTTAGTAAAGATAACATGCCTACACTACAATTTCCTAAGAATGAAATAATATCAGTGTCTATATTTAAAACAACGGCTTAGTAAGCCACAAATACACTTAAAATACTCAATAACGAACATCACCCAATTAATTCAATTAATTGTAATAATACTGCTCCAACCCACATACACGGTGGCGCTGTTCATTGTTAGGCTTGTGTGATTTAAAGCCACGGACCACCCCTGGATGAGCATACGTTTACTGTTATTCACCTGTAATCAATCATGTTAGTAAAGACTTGTCATCAGTCTTGTTTCCATTTACCATGTGAGTCATCGCAGGGCATGACATTCTTTGCAGTTGCAAATGTAGCATTCTTTTTTATGTTCTTTTTTTAGTGCATTGAGGAAAATCAACCTTGAATAGCAATAAAATTTCAACGTTACCTTTCTATCTATTTTGTAGAAATCTAATAGCAGACAAAAGGCTGTTGACTGCCCACTGAATCTGTTCTAGCAGTTCTACAGTCTTTGTGTTGAATAAGAATTTTCATAAGATTAGTAATTTAACTTACCTTCCAAATTACCATCTGGTCGCAATATCCTTTAAGTAACACAATTCAGCACAGAATTGGGTGAAGGGATCCTGGTGGGGCTTTCTAAGCCACCTGCTACACCCTATCACACACATCACATAATTGCACTTAATGACATCACCAAATTCTTGGTCCCAACAGCAAAGCTTTGCAAACAGTTATTTAAAACAAATTAAAACAATGCAACAAAAAATTTTGAATATGTCAACCATGAAAAATATTTATTTTCAAGATATATATATATATACACACACATAATAATAATTTATATATACAAATGTCACACTGATAAAGCCATTCGTGCACAAAGGTATGAATGTCAAAATGAGGTAAGAGTGAAGTAAATCTCAATTTAGAAAATTCACACCATATCTGAGCAATAAAATTTATTAAGCTTGCTAATAGACTGAAGTAAGCCAAAAACCTCCATCCTAAAAACTTAGCCTGTACTCTGTACAGCTGTCAAAATGCCTCCCAGGAGTCCCAAGCTTTACTTCCAATGTGTTGCATTCTGTTCCGTCTGTCACTGTGTCTGTTAGCCATAGTCACTCACAACTTTCCCTGACACAAGCAGTCATAAACCCCAGCTATAAGTCTATTTCTCCAGGGTTACGCCTGGCAGCAGTCTGTGCCTGCTGCTCTCAGTTAACACAATGATTGGCACACAGATGCTGATAATAAAAAAACAAGTCAATTCTAATATTATTTTATACCAAACATTTTTCTTTAAATTCCTTTATTCATAAATTAATTAGTTGGATTTCTATCTGCTCTGTACTTACTGTAACAGGTAATCTCTTAGAACATTTACATATTTTCCAGACCTGGTTACTTCTCAAAGTTAACATAAGCCCCATATCAAGACAGATAATAGACCACAGCTCAAGACTTTAAACTGATGTCAACATAGCCACAGGTCTTATAGCAATATATTTCAAAAGCTCTGTATGCATTGTGTACATTTTATTGTGCGTACAAATAAAATGTATAAAGAGTTTATGTATTGAATTAATTTAAACATTGCCTAAGATATAAGCAAATAGTGTGTGTTTTGGTATCCTTTACTCTGCAAAGATGTCTTTTAATAGATTAAGTCAAAGTTATCAAAGCAAACGAGCTCAGTGACTGACAGGCGTGTGACGTGATTGTTTTCCCTTGCCCTGCACTTTGTGGACATAGTTCATTGTGAGTCTGTCAATGTGCTGTCAAGGTGTTGTTAGGAAGGAGCTCTATTATTTTCCTCTCTTAATAAAATACCATTTTAACCTGAGAAAGTCAACCACCCTAAGAGAGGGTCATTGCGAAAAATTCGACCCTTAGGTCAAATTCACTTAAAGACGCATTAATCAAATGTGAAGTGTGTCACAATACATTTGAAAGTAGTCAGGCAGGGAGGGACATACTGTAATTTAGATAAACTGATCAAAATATACTTGAATCCCAAAACAAGTTGGGTTTACAATTACACGTCCTTGTAGTATAATTATACATTTAAGTACTGAATGATGTTTAGTTACACGTAATTATGCATAATTTATTGCTATTAATATACTAAGTACAGGTAACAAAACCGCTGTAAAATAAAACAAATAAATATAAAATAAATAAAATAAAATGTATTAATAACTACTAATTACAATAGGGATAATATTTATGTGATTAATATTTTGACAGTGCCATAGTGTGCCACGTCATCTTATTCTTGTGACAACATTTTCAGGTTCACATCAAAATTTAGATTCCTTTGTTCTTTAATAGCAAATAACAACTGCTGTCTCGATTCCATTTTTCCCTATATGAAGTGTGACAAGACTAGCACTGTTAAACATAAAGCACTCTGTCCTCCATATGTGAAAATGGAGATTTACTAAGGGGACCCTAGTTTTTGTTATATTTTTTTTCATATTTTATATTATTAAACCATAGATGCATAAAATTCTACTATATTAATGTTTGAAAGTTGCATAAAGTTCAAAGGTGATTACATAGATAATAAATGAAAATAAACTGGATCTCGGTCCCCCATTGAAGTTTACTCCATGGTCTCAGTTCCCCCGAGTGGATGTCTAGCCCTGTATATGTCATTGTGCTGTATATTTTTAATTCACTACTGTATTATGAGTCAGACTGAGCTCTTTGACTTGACCGGAGTTAAAATCCTGAAGACACTAAATGCGTTCCACTTATTCAGGTGTTGCACAATAAATGTGTGAGATTTTATTATGATCACAGCTAGTTACAGTAAAGCATTTGTCAGGATTTGGATTTTAACAGATGTTGCAGCTGAACTTTCCTCAAGGGTCAGTAGTTATATGTACTTTAATAAACTGACTACCAATCTGGTTCCAAACCTTGAAGATGGTAAGTGAAGCTTGAAAGATCACACAATTGAAAGTTGAAAGAAGCTGAAAAACGCCACACATCTATACAGGTGTGTTAATGACTAATTAATCCCACTGTAAATCCCCGATATTGGATGGTTGCAGGTGTTTGGCATAACTTGTTGATTCACGGAAGTCTAAATGGTGTCCTGGAAACCTGCCATTTGTGTCAAACAAAAGCAACATCCTTCAAAAGTCCCGAACATCTGTCAGGTGTATCAAGGCACATGCATCTCTTGTATTGCAGCAACATTAGAAGGCTGAACACTGGCCATTACTAGAGATATTCCCGTTAGCAATTACTCACTTCCAAGGTGATGTAACAATAGTGTGATTAAAGTATATTAAAGAAACCACATCTAAACTGTGCCATGGCAAGGCACCTGGCAGACCACATTCTCATAAATCTCACAATGCAATTCAGTGACTAGATGAAATTTCACTGGTCACTTAAGATGGGCTTAGACTTAAGATGGGCTTTTGCATGATCTCACGTGGAAGCGGATGAAAACAATATATAGATTGTAACACATTATTATCATTATTATTAATATTTACATTTGCTGGCTAGTGCAATAGCATCTTTTTACACTCTTTTTACAACCATACTTTAAAACTGAGGTGATTTCTCCTCAACCCGTCTTTGATGGAACAGTTATGATGTTTTCACGTACAAGTAAAACAGGCAGTCGTGTTCTTGCCTCACTTCAACAAACTGTTAAACCATCTCTGATGATCATAAATCAGCTTCAGTTTCACGATCACAATTTCATGAGGTCTGTCATTCATCTCTGTCTGTCAATAACTAAACTTAACTGGAAGTAATGACGCAATCATCCCAGTTTAAACTCCTAAATATCAAACATGTTTGATATGAATAGAGCAGCCCCAATGTTTCTTAGAGCAGACGGGGAGGTGGAAGATTTGAACTGTAACACCTGAACTGAACGCCTCATTATGAGATAATCTGGATGGAACATCAGATCCGATCAAGATCCTAGACCCGATTTATTCTAAGATTCTTGGAAGGGGAAAATCGTGGTAAAATCAGTCTGAGAATCTTGTAGTTGGAGACCGGCTTTAGCCCCCAGGATCTAGGAAATGCTCTCAAAATATAGTGCAGTGGAGAAAAGGGTGAACCATTATGGATGCTCAACACCTCCAACCATAAATAATGTTTCAGGTATCTTTATAACCAGCAAGAGAGCAAATACTGATAACTTTGTTTTTGATTGTTGCTTGTCTGCAATTAGACTCACTCTTCACTTACCACTTATTCTGTAGTCTAGCTCAGTTGGAGCCATTTACGCTATTGGCTGGTGACCAATCAAACTACAAGGCTAGTGTATTGAAATTTTTCACTTCTCATTTTAATTAATTTATTTTCCAACAAGCAATATGCAGATTTTATATTGTAATGTGATATTGACTCTGGCTTTTTTTTGATAAATCCTTATAAGAGAAACACTACCAACGGCCTCTTCCTGAAGCACCATCTGCAAAGGCTTAAACATGTATTATCAGAGGCACGCAATATGGAAATAGATATTGATTTCATGAATACTATTTCTCACTGGTTACAATGGTTACAATTATGACAGATCCTTTTAAAAAGAAAATGTGAATGGAATAAATTTACATCTCAGCACAAGTCTTCACTTAATGGTTTTTCAAAATGTTTTACGTTAACGTATTATACAGACGTTACAGCTTATTTGACTGCTAATTTGTTTGTCCGATAGTTAAGAGATGTATGTAAACGACCGTTTATGTTCATTTATTAGCAACCTTGCGAGGCTCATCTGAGGATAGTTTCCTCAACCTGATTGGCTGAACAGATACCTCAACGACAACGCAAATAACAGGTAAAAACCGAGAACAGCCCACACACAGTGGAATCATTGGAACCAGGGTTACTTAGTTCCTGTGTTGGCAAGTTTCTAGACAACAGTGTTCCTGATTTTTAAGTCCCCGGCATCCATTTATTCAAATTTCATTGGTTAAGTATGTTCAGCATTTTTCATCAACTTTGTCAACGTTGTCAATCAGATGTATTTATATCTTTATGTGTAGTCTGTAAATATTTAATTTCATTTTTATATACCTTAAAATGTTGATTATCCAGAAAAAATGACATGTTAAAAATGACATAGGTCCCAGACAACATGAGACATGTTTTAATAGTTATTGTTATAGTTAACAGAATAGTTATCAGAGGACTTTTGGCAAATTTGTCAGTACTGTGCTGTGTAAATGCCTTATATATGTATTTCATTAGACTCTTTAATGATGGATGCAGTGTAATGACACCATTTTTGTATATGTTTTATAATGTGTTTCTGCATTACAGCCGAAACTAAAAAGTAAAATGACCTAACCCACTAAGCAAGATGTCTGAATAAAAGTTGATGCATATAAAGTATTCACTGACATAATCCACCAACTGGTTTTATTGCGTTATTAACCATTAAACTGCACAGCTACTTACAACTAAACAACAGACCAGACACCTTTGGGAAAAAATCCCCCAAATCCTTGTCAAAGAACCTGTCAGCCAGCCTGCCCTAAAGAACATTAATAACTTATATGAGCTAAACAGTCAAGATAAACATTTACATACATGTTAGAATAAGTACCTGACATGCTTTCATTGCAGCAATCAAATCATTGAATTTATTGGCCAATCACAAATTTAAAGAATATAAATGTGCTGCTGTCATTACGAATGCAGAACTTTCCTTTGAACCTGGCAGGTGGGACCAGCACTTTCATTTCACTGAGAGCAGAAGCAGAAGTGCTTGTGCAAAAGGTGTTGAAAAGTACAAGAGCTTGGGTGTAAATCCTGATACCTCCCTCTCTGTAAACACAAAACCATTGCTCAATGCTCAGAGTGTCATGAAGTAAAAATGGCTCGACCATTGATTAATGAGCTCATTCTGTCTTTTTCAAGCCAAAGCTCTTTGGTGTTCTTTGCCTGAACTGCGTGCACTGAACACATCGACCTAAAGTGATTTGGAAAACCGTTGATTCTATACTTAGCACCATTTTGCCACCACTTCATCAAATGCTATTACAGTGTAGTGTAGTAGTACAGTGTCGATCACCTCATATTTCTAAACCTATTATGTTGGATAGCCCAGCTCTTATATCTCTATAATCTCATGATTATAGAATGTAAAAGCACAACAGAATCTCCATATTTAGCTGTTTCTATGAAAGAATGTCATGCAAACTTACATCACAGTACAGATTATCACTAAATCTGCTGCTAAAATTGAATGAAAATGCATCATGTACATCTGATCACTATGCCAGTAAAAACTTTACTAACTGCTTACTTACTAATTTTTAAATGAAATTGTAACTTGTAACATATAATCAATTGTAACATAATTAATTAATTAATATGTTGGAATTAATATGTTGGCACAATTTTTGTATACAAAAATAATTTAAGCAAACAGCTTTAGCTGAAAAGATTTTTAAGACGCTAAAAAATATTTCAGTCAAGCATTTTCAAACTTTTGACTGGTAGTGTATGTAACTCATGATAATATGAAACTAGTTTACATTTTAGGTGGATTCACCACGCTGGGTTATCGAAATTCTTTTCCAATCTACACGGCCAGTCCCATGGTGAATCCGGTGCCCTGTTCTGGTCTGGCAGACGAATGCAATGGTTTCCTCCTTCAATGCTCTCTCTGTCTCGAGATGCAACCCCAACGTTTTCCTACTGAACGAGCTAAAATATGTTTCATTATTTCTCTTTTCAAGGGATGAGCGTTACAATGGGCAGAACCCTTATGGCAGCAGAATGGACCTGCAACTCAATCTTTAGAAACGTTCACATCTCATTTCTGGGAAGTATTTGGAATACCTACGAGTGATTCATCTGTTGGTGAGAGACTATATCGACTCAATCCTTTTTGGGTAAATCCTTTGTACAAGAATACGAATTAACCTTCAGAACCTCATTCCTGATACTCCAGTACCCAGAGGTAAAATCTATTTATTATCTATTCCAGAACAGAAGGCCATGGAGGAGTACATCACTGAGACCCTAGACCAAGGTTATATCCGACCATCTACCTCCCCTGCAAAATTACTATTCCTTTCAGATATCCCTTTCCTCTTGTCCCTACAGCATTGGAGCAGCTTCGCGGAGCCAAGATCTTAACAAAACTGGACCTTAGAAGTGCCTATAACCTCATTTGAATACGTGAAGGGGATGAGTACAAGATGGCTTTCATCACTCCTACGAGTATGTCATTATCTCGTGATGCTCTTTGGTCTCGTTAATGACCCCTCCGTATTCCAGGGGTATATGAATGAGGTGTTCCGGAAGTACCTAAATTTTTTTTGATCATTTATATAGATGACATTTTGGTGTACTCCAGGAAGGAAACTGAACATCAACAACATGCTTCTGAGGTCTTCAAACGGCTCTGTGAACATCATTTATTTTTAAGGCTGAAACAATGTACTTTCCATCAAATTTCGTTCAATTTCTGGGTTACAATATAAGTTCTAAAGGCATCGAAATGGACGAGGGGAAGGTGGAAGCAATCAGATCATGGCCAATTCCTACAAATGTTAAAGAACTCCAAAGATTATTAGGTTTTTCCAATTTCTATCGTCGTTTCATTGCAAATTATAGCTCCATCACCTCTCTGTTAACTAATTTGTTAAAGGGCAAGCCCAAGTCTCTGTCCTGGGATGCCAACGCCACCAAAGCCATGAAGAAACTACAGGAAGCTTTTTTACATCAGCTCCACTCCCGATTCACCCTGATCCACTTAAGCATTCATAGTGGAGGTCGACGCATCATCATCAGGAGTAGGAGCTTTACTGTCACAGCAGCAGGGGGAACCTCCACGATTCCATCTTCTCAAAGAAACTCTCCCCGGCGAAGCAAAACTACAATATTGGAAACAGAGAACTCCTAGCCATAAAGTTAGCATTGGAGGAGTTGAGACACTGGTTGGAGGGAGCCCATCATACTTTCATTGTCTATACTAATAGAAATCTGGAATATCTAGGAGAGGCAAAATGGCTCAACCCCAGACAAGCCAGGTGGGCCCTTTTCTTTACACAATTTAATTTTACTATTTCCTATCGACCTGGGTGTAAGAATACAAAGGCTGATGCATTATCTAGACTATTCTCTCCAGATGATCAAGCCAGATAACATTATTCCTACCAGTATGATTGTCAGTCCCATACAGTGGTCCCTGGACGAGGAAATTGATAACGCCAGTGTCTCTGATCCAGCTCTGCCGGGGTGTCCACCCAATCAAAGATACGTTCCATTAAACCAAAGAATACGTTAAATCCACATGGCACACACCTCTCTGGGTACTGGTCATCCGGGGGCCAATAGAACCCTCTCACTGTTGCAAGATCGCTTCTGGTGGCCCAACATGGCAAATGACATCAGAAGGTATGTGAGGGGATTACAGGAGTGTGCCATATCAAGAACTCCTTGCCATCTGCCAACAGGTAAACGGTTACCTCTACCCACTCCTCGGCGTCCCTGGTCACACCCGGGAGTAGATTCTATACCAGATTTACCTGCCTCAGATTGAAATACGTGCATTCTGGTAGCAGTAGACCGATTTTCCAAATCATGTCGGTTGATTCCCATGAAAGCACTCCCAACAGCCATAGAAACTGCAGAAGCATTGTTTAATCAGGTATTCAGAAATTTCTGTATTCCAGAAGACATTGTTTCTGATCGAGGACCACAAGTCATCTTAAGGGTGTGGAGATCCTTCTCTCTCCTAGGTGTGACCGTCAGCCTATCTTTTGGATACCATCCCCAAAGCAATGGCCAAACCGAAAGAAAGATCCAAGAGATAGGCTGATACTTACGTACCTTATGCCATGGTCACCAGAACTCCTGGAACCGATCCCTCGCCTGGGCCGAGTACGCACAAAATTCTCTCAGACAACCCGCCACAAATCTTACTCCATTCCAGTGCGTACTGAATGTGGGTGGAGCCTGGTGCTTCCATGACAGAACCCCCCCTCCACGGACCGCTCCTGAGGGCCGAATACCTCGACGCCGTGGTGAACGTCCTCAACCTCTGTACTCTGCTATCAACCTCCATTGTTCCCCTGGACTGGGGAACCATCTGAAGTGCCATCCATCAATCATTGGTTCCAGGAGAGTGAGAGAGTGTGGGACTCAGCTCATCAACCTCTTCAAAGAGCGGTAAGACAGCACCAACTCTGAGCAGACATACAAAGAGCACCAACACCCAGTTTCAGACCCGGACAGAAGGTATGGCTATTCACTAAAGACATAAGGCTAAGAACACCCTGTAAAAAACCCAGGTCCATTGGTCCCTTTCCCATCATGAAAAAAATCTATCTGGTTACATATAAACTAAAACTACCACCACAATAATGAATTCACCCAACATTCCAGGTATCTCTGCTAAAGCCATATCATTCATCACTGTCTACTGTTCCCACTGAGCCTGGTCCAAGAGAGGAGCCTCCCCTCCATTGGTAATAGGGGATGGAACTGTCTATTCAGTTAAGGAGATCATGAGATCCCGGCGTTGTGATGGTAGACTGGAATATCTTGTTGATTGGGAAGGATACGGACCTAAGAAAAGACCTTGGGTACCCAGGAGTGACATCATAGACCACAATCTACTGCCAGAATTCCACACTGCACATCTAGAGGTTCCAGCTCCCAGAGGTTGAGGACGTTCACCACGGCGTCGAGGTATTCGGCCCTCAGGAGCGGTCCGTGGAGGGGGGGTTCTGTCATGGAAGCACCAGTCTCCACCCACATTCAACGTTTACTATCACCTGAGTACTAATCACCTGTACCTGTGTACAATCCAGGGCTCTTGCACACTCACTTCACACACTTACCATCTGATCTCAGCTACGGAAACAGACTCTACTCCATGCTATAAGTAATAATAATTTATTATTTAATTTTATAATTTTAATTTATTATGTAATATTATAATTTATCAGAAATAATAATTTATTATTATTTGTCAGAAATCCACATTCTAATGAATGTAATTTTGAAACTTACCTGGCTTGACAAGAACAATGCATGTACCAAATTTGGTAACTAGAGGTAAAACTAATCCTATAATTTTAGTCAAAGGGGGAGTCTCCACCATGCCCATGTCTAAGCTATGACCCAACAGCTGACTACTACATTTATGCATTTTATCCAAAGCGACTTACATTGCATTATACTATACATTGTTTTTTGAATGCAATCCCTGGGATCAAACCCATGATTTTGGCATTGTTAACGCCATGCTCTAACCACAGGAAAGCTTTACTATGATGTGTGTGCAATAGGTTCAGGCTATTTTAAGCATGTTAAGTGCCTCAATACACCTGAACATAGTTTTAGTTTGATGCATTACCATGGAAATAATATTTAGGCAAAAATCTAAAGAATCAAAAATCCTTTCAGCACTTCACATCAGCCATGTCTTTACATTTTTCTGACCGAGTGATTTGGCTTAATGTAAGTGAACTAATTTAAAGTTTGTTTTAAGTGACACCTCTCCTGTTCCCAGGTGGTGATGCTACGACCACAACTCACAATAGTCATATCAATGTCCTCAGCCCAACACACCAAATGTATTTCCCAAGTTTGATGTAAATTGCACAATGCATGTCGTAGATACAGACGGGAAAAAATTATTTGATCCCTGCTGATTATGTATGTTTGCCCACTGACAAAGAAATAATCAGTCTATAATTTTAATGGTAGGTTTTTTTTAACAGTGAGAGACAGAATCACAACAGAAAAATCCAGAAAAAACTTTTTACAATGTTGACATGACTGAAGTAACATGACTTAGTACTTGGTGGCAAAACTCTTGTTGGCAATCACAGAGGTCAGACATTTCTTGTAGTTGGCCACCAGGTTTCACACATCTCAGGAGGGATTTTGTCCCACTCCTCTTTGCAGATCATCTCCAAGTCATTCAAGGCTGACGTTTGGCAACTCGAACCTTCAGCTCTCTCAACAGATTTTCTATGGGATTAAGGTCTGGAGACTGGCGGGGCCACTCCAGGACCTTAATGTGCTTCTTGTTGAGCCAATCCTTTGTTGCCTTGGCCGTGTGTTTTGGGTCATTGTCATGCTGCAATACCCATCCACGACCCATTTTCAATGCCCTGGCATAGGAAAGGAGGTTCTTACCCAAGATTTGACGGTGCATGGCCCCATCCATCGTACCATTAATGCAGTGCAGTTGTCCTGTCCTCTTAGCGGAATAACACCCCCAAAGCATAATGTTTCCACCTCCATGTTTGAAAGTGGGGATGGTGTTTTTGGGGTCATAGGCCCCAAAACCTGCAAAGCACCCGTAAAGTCCCCCTGCTCAAGAAAGCACATGTACAGGCTGTCTGAAGTTTGCCAATAAACATCTAAATGATTCAGAAGAGAACTGGGTGAAAGTGTTGTGGTCAGATGAGACCAAAATCGAACTCTTTGGCATCAACTCATCGTGTTTGGAGGAGGAGGAATGCTTCCTCTGAATCATTTAGATGTTCATTGGCAAACTTCAGACGGGCCTGTACATGTGCTTTCTTGAGCAGGGGGACTTTGCAGGTGCTGCAGGATTTCAGTACTTCAAACATAGAAAATCAGCAGGGGATCAAGTCATTTTTTCCCTCACTGTATTAGAGACCTCCTGTTATTCATTTTTCACTGTTAATTTATCGTCTTAACCATGGCAACACTATTCAATATATCAAAAATCCCTCCGCAATTGTTCATCCTCAATGTACTGGGCATGATGCTCACCAAGTTTGGTGACAATCACATTAATTTTAAAAGTTCACAGCAGATGAAGAGGGAGCACCAGAATGGCCTGAAGTCATTGCTTAGTTGGGTGTGAAAACTATTTGCAGTAGGATCTTCTTAATTAATGCATATTGCATTTGGAGACAACTGCACTTGTTGTTGATGTCTGTGGATCTAAGAGCATGCTTGCTGAATCAATGCAGTATAATCAACCATCTTTCTGCCAATATAAATACCACTCCACAGAGAAGAGTCATGTCTGAGATTACTCTTTCTTTTCATTACTATTACTATAAAACTGAAGCATTATTTAGAGAGAGAAATCCATGTAGAACTTGCTAAACCAGTATCATTAAGACACAACCTAATGTTCAGTAATTATATAATCGGGCAAGTTAGCTTTTACTTTTAATGGCACATATAACCAGGCCCACGTGGAATCAGATTTGCGCCGAAAACAACGCGGATTTACAGTACACACACCCCAGGCGTCTGTGAGGAGTAGGTTGTGCTGTTTGCTGGGACAACATTTTAACGAAACCGAGCAGTAACAATTTATAGCTTATCGGATTTTTTAAATGTCTAAAATGCCGCGGATGAGTTAAGGAAACGTCTCTGTCGTCTCTAAATTTATATACAAAATATAATTATATCGTCATAATGTGGTTAAATTTAACTTAGTACTAATTTGGTGTATTCAGACGTCTAATAACAGTCTTTCTTTAAAAAAAATTCTCCTTAAATTTGTTTTCAATGCGTTTACTAGACAAATAAAAAAAATCAATTTAATGCTAATTAAATAGAATACTCTCGGCTCTTTTAACACATTTAAAACTGTTCCACAGAATTACGCAGATTTGTTCAAATCTTAAGTGTAGAAATAGCAAACAAAGTTAGCAGATACTGTCTGGCCTTGCATGTAACCAATATTGTACACTATATTTCCCGGAGTGTTCGATTGTATATCCATATTGTTTTATATGACAACTGATAAGGCAGGTGACTTGGCTTGTGTTGTGATGGGGATATAACAAAATAACAGCTATAATAAAGCCAAAACTCAGCAGAGCCATTAGAGTAACGCAGCGGTCGTCACACCTGCTGGTTTCCTCCCGTCTTACATCAGCTACAGGCTGCACTTTATGGCCTAGTCTCTCACTTCAGACCAGAAAGAACTGAGGGGGTTAACACTTTAAAACGTTACACGCTGCAGGCTGCTGTTGATCACTGCGATATAGCAATTACCTGTGTTAGCGAGTCTATGTATTTTTCTGTAAATTCGATATTTAAATAATTATAACATTTAATGACTGCATAAATGGTTAGGGTTAGAGCAGTTGCAAAAGACAGTTGCATGTGATTAACAGTGATTTTCAACCTTATTTAATGTATTATTATTAACATTTATTATTATTTTAATGAAAATAACGTTAACTAAAAAAATACCCTTATTTCCAAAAAAGTCAAAGCTTGAAGAATCTACTTCTGTGGCATTGTTCTGCCCTCTTGTGGTAAGAGTTTCCAACTTGATTTTTAGAGTTGTGAAACTCCCCATTCTTAGACGATTCAGGCGGAATTGAAAGAAACATTTAGTGCAACTCTTTAATGTATATTTCAACCTAATACAAACCTAAAACAACACAAAAACTTGCCATTTAAACAGATAACGAGGTGGAGTTTAACCTTTTAACAAACCTATTCATCCATCCACTCGCCGCAAGATCATGGGCAGAAAATGACAGAAATATGTTTCACATACGGACATGTTTAATAAAACAGCGCGACAAGAGGGAAAATGTTCAAGAACACTTCCTGTTAACAAAGTAAAACTGAGATCAATTTGACGGGGGGTCTTGCACTTGCTATAGAAAATGTGAAACTGATGTCACTCGATACATGGTCGTACCCACCATTGATGTCCCCGGCATTGGGGTGGAGGTATATATAATAAAAGTTGTAAAAAGTGGCTAATATTAATTCTACTTTGGTGCTGCAAGGATATTGCAAACGCCAAGATAACCGATGTTCTCATCTTAGCTGCCTCAGAGGTGTATAACAGCCCTCAATGTCAAAGAGTTGGAGACGATACGTAAGTATTTAAACCACACGTTTAATCTTTGACAGATGTTTGACGATAATGTTAAACGACTGGCAAAAATAAACACGGAGGCAAAATATTTCGCAATTTAGAACGATAATTTACGTGATTAATGTAGCCTTATGTAATTTATAACTGTCAAAAAGGCAAGACATTACTGAGTGTGTTTTCATCATATTAGACATACCAATAATAATAAATGTGGACATATTTAGCATTCGTTGACGGAACCTGTTCTCATTGGCTGCGTTTACACTGGCACAAAAAATCAAATTTTTTTTACTCTTATCTTACACGGATCGGAATTTGTTGCGCGTGTGTAAACACACGAGATTAGATTTTTTCCTATCTGATCTGGGGAACGTTCAAATTTGGATTTAAATCGGATACATTTTCCGATATGCAGATATCCAACCTACGTCTAAACACACATATCCGATTCACCTTGGCTATAACGTCACAGTTCCACGATAGATTGCATTAAAAGTCATCATTTCGCAAATGTACTGTACCTGGCTGCAATGCCAGCGCAAAATAAAGAGCATTAAAGCCAAATATAAGGAGACTATAAGGATATATGTAGTTGTTGTGTCTGTCACCTTGTCACAATGTGAAAAACATTAAAGCTGTCTTCATGATGGCAGCATTTAAAAAAACGCTTTTGCTTTAATTAATTGCTGTTGGGTGTACTTTTGAACAAATAAATTAACGAAAGTCCATCCACAATTCGAGGGACAAACATGGTGCACATATTAGTGAATGACTGGAATTTATTTGGCAGGGAGATTCATGTAAACACGCAAATTGGATACGAGGTGTATGTGTTAACATTTGGGCCAAAAAAATCAGATATGGATCGGATATGGATCTGAGCATTAAGATTTGCAGTGTAAACACAGCCATCTTTTCTTTCCATGATGTCTGCCAGCACAATTGCTTCCCAGCCTGGTCCATCACGCTTTAGTCCGCTGTCAGTCAGTGCAGTGTCAGTCATGTACATCATGTGCGCAAGCATCAAGCATCATAAAAGTGTGCCACCAGCTTAGTTACTGCAGCCTTTCATTCCCCGGCGTGCTCAATCTCACAGTCAGAACTGACAAATGAGCTGTCAGACTCATGGTTACATTCGTGGCCCAGGATTAGGATGAGCTTTTTGTCACACCATCAGAGAGTGGCCTCTTTCTCTCCGACACAGAAGACTTCAACTCCCTGCCCGTTAGGGTGATGCAGAGTTGGCGTCCATGTTTTTTTGAGCATTGGGATGGAATGGAATCATAAAACCCTCTTGCAAACACTTGTGGCATGATGATTGGTACCTGGGGTCCAGAGGTTTATGAGGAGCTCACCAAATCGTGAAAGAGGCCAAATTCTCTCAGGATCTGCCATTCTTTCGACAGTGGAGTGACCAAGAGATATGTCTAAGTCCCCCAGGTTGAGAATGCTGTTGCAATGCATCTCTGGCCTGTTCAGGGACACGGTCGAGGACTTCGCTCAGCAGTTTTTGATGGTAAAGAAGCTGACAATCAAGCAATCCTGCCCCAATGTGACCTGACTGTTTACAGACCACCGCATTCTGCCTCCCTCTGCACACTGACAGGCCACGTTCACTGACCCCAGCTCCCACACTTCTCATCAGTTCCAAAGGAGATCATCTCACAGGTGGATGCCTGCACATCAGAAGCCTGCTAGGACCACCCAGCAGGTTTATAAGCAGCCCGGAGGAGGCAGTGCGTAAGGATTCTCCATCCAGCTTTTTTTTTCACCTCGTGCCACTCTTACCTATTCCTCAAGACAGACGCATGTCCTTCCTGGCCGCCAAGCATGTAATTCTCGGCTGCTTCTTGGGTACTTATAGTACCACAGTGGCTAGTCAGGACTATCCATCTTCAGTTTATCAGACACCTGCCCATGTTCCAGGGCATTCTCTTCACCTCAGCATGAGTCAATGCCGCCATTCTTCAGGCAGAGGTTGCCAAAGAGGATGCAACAGAGCCTGTCCCTCTGGCCAAGATGTGAAAAGGCTTCTACAGTTCTTATTTCATCATATCAAAAAGGGGGGTTTGCACCCTGTTTTGGATCCGCGCTTCTTGAACAAGGCACTCCACAAAATGGCATTCAAGATGCCACATCAGGCATCAGGCCTAGTTCGCGGCCATCAACCCGAAGGACTTCCTTGAATCCATCCTCCCTCAGCACAGAACGCTTTTTAAGTTTGCTTTTGACAGGAGGGCATACCAGTACAGGTTTCTTCCCTTTGGTCTGTCAATGTCTCCATGCATAATTACCAAAGTTGCAGAGGCTGCCATTGCTCCCCTATGCATGCAACACATGCGTATTCTCAACTTGATGACTGGCAGAGTTTTAGCTTACTCGAGAGATCAGTTGTGTGCACACAGGGACCTAGTGTTTTGGCATCAACTGGGAAACCTCACCTCTGGACTCAAAAATGACATCAAAAGTGATCATTTCAAGAAGGTAATAGATGACCCATAAAGGTGACATGCAAATTCTGCAGGCAAATGTTCCCTTAAAATTCATCAACCTCAAACATCACTTATTATCTGAAACATGAGTAGTAGCTTAACGTTAGCTGCTTTACATGGCCACTTACGCTAGATAAATGTGCGCCATTACTAGGAGCATATTAAAGTTTGTCAAAGTGTGGAAGTGTTGACATGGTGACCAAAAAATTGTGCAATTCTAGGCTTGCTAGATATGCTAAGTACCTGCACTGCATCTCTTCCACATCCACAGCATTTGCCCTCATCTTAAAGGCCGGTGTACCCGGTGTGCAGCCTTTGATCATTTGTGGTGGGACATGAAGCACAAATATATGCTCTTTCCTGGAAAGAAATTATATCTATGAGAATTTCCAGTCAGGATTCAGGCCATATCACAGTACAGAGACTGCTCTTATTAGAGTTACTAATGACCTGCTTTTGTTATCTGATCGTTGCTCATCTCTATTCTAGTATTACTTGACCTTAGTGCAGCTTTTGACACTATTGACCAAACCTTTTACTAAATAGGCTTGAAAACTACTTTGGCATAAATTAAACTGCACTGGCATGGTTTAAATAATATTTATCTGACCGATTCCAGTTTGTTGCTATGAGTGAAAAAGTCTCATCACAAATCTCTTCTTGGCCCCTACTTTTCACCTCATACATGCTCTGGGAGCAATTATTAAGAGACATGGAGTTAGTTTCCATTGTTATGTTGATGATACTCAGCTATACATTTCTTCTAGGCCCAATGAGACTCATAAATTCACTAAGGTAAAAGAATGCATAGTCAATATCAAAACTTGGATGACTAGCAACTTTCTACTATTAAATTCAGATAAAACAGAAGTTTTACTTGTTGGGCAAAAACCCTCCACACGGAGCAACATAGAACACTGCCTTATTCTGGATGGATGCTCTATAATGCCTGCTTCATTAGCCAAGAATTTGGATGTCATTTTTGATAACAATTTGTCCTATGAAAGCCACATTTTCAATATTTGTAAAACTGTTTTTTTTCAGCTTAAAAATATATATATTAAAACTACAACACAGGCTCCCGAAGTCAGACTCCTAATTGGTGCTAAAACAGTAGAGAAAGTCTTAAAAAATTTAATAGTAAAGCCATCAGGACCAGGAGATTTACCATTTTGAAGCAATTGAATTGCTTTTTGTACTTCCGTAGTAGACACAGGCCTGCCCAAATCATTTGTGGAGCTATCATTTACACAAGGGAATATTAGTTGATCAAAGGGGTTTCGGTCATTCCATATTTTTGAATCGCATTCTGAGGAATAAAGATCTGTGTAATATTTTGAAAAAATAAAATTAATTTCCTCTGGATCAGAAACTATGTCACCCATATCAGATTTAACTTTGGGGATTAATTCCAAGATTGAAATGCAAGTAGTTTTCCAGCTTTGAAAAACAACTCAAAAGTTGTTTTTCAAATTTATGAGTTAGAAGTAAATTACACTCTGAATGTAATTGAAGCCGTTTTTTGTAAATTGCAGGTGAAGGGGTCAGAATATTAGAGGTCCAATTTAGAGAGTTGATCAGATATTTCTTCCATGCTGGAATTCTCAGATCTCCTCAATTGACAGATGTATAAAATTATCTGTCCGCACATATAAGCTTCCCACTTCAATGCTTCCCACAATGTGCTGCTGCTAACAGAATTATTGTCATTTATTTCAAAATATAGATTTATGTGAGATGCGAGAAAATCTTTGAAACTGATATCAGAAAGTAAATATGAACTAAATCCCCACTGTTTAAGATAAGTCCTAGCTTGTGGAAACAGTAAATCCAAAGAGGTAGGGGCATGATCAGAAATTAATATATTATGGTAGTCACAGGAACTGACAGAGTTCATCATTCTGTTGTCCAGAAGAAAGAAATCAATTCGTGAATATGACTGGTGAATGTGTAAAAAAAAAGAGAGGACTTTACTAGTCGGAAACCTTGATCTCCAGGGATCTGACAGGCCTATCTGTTTAGTATAAGACTCTAAAAGCCTGGCAGTATTGGATAATGTGGACTGTTTCGAGGAAGACCTGTCCAATATTCTATTTTGAACCAAATTAAAATCTCCCCCTATAATTATGTGGTGGCTATCAAGATTAGGGAGTACAGAAAAAAGTTAGCAAAAAATGTATCGTTGTCCCAATTGGGACCATATATACATGCTAAAACAACCAGGATAGTTTGTAGAATTCCGGACACAATCACATAACGCCCATTCGGATCTGAGATCACTAATTATGTTTCAAAAGCAACATTCTTATTCACAAGAATCGCTGCCCCTCTTGCTTTGCCACCAAATTCTGAGTGAAAACAGTGACTAATCCATGTACTCTTAATGCGAGACACGTCTGGAGTGCGAAGATGAGTTTCTTGTAAAAAAATTATATCTCCTTTAAGAGACTGTAAATGTGAAAGAACTTTTTGGTCTTAACAACATTATTTAAACCTTTTACATTCCAAGAAATAAAATGAATGTTCATATTTGATCTTGTTGTGTTACCAGCCATATGACTCATGAATAATTATTGTAGGACTCCATCCCATTATTGTCCTGATCCATGTGATACAAAATGAATATAAACAGAAGAGGAAAAGGGCAAAAAACAAAAAACAAAAAACACAAACCCAAGCTCAATAACCATAAAACAGTACACAGTACACTACCCTTAATCTTTCCTTAAGCAATTGAACAACAACTTACGTATCTCTATGGATACCTTACTACCTTTTTCACTCTTATTTAACCTGCAACCCCTATGTTTCCCCAATATTAAATTTTTACCCCAAACGTAAAGTAATATACATAAATGTATTTTAACAGCCCATCGAAAAAAGCATGTTCTTCAGTCACAAATCTAGTAACTTTATACAACGTCTAAGCCTATACAATTTCTATGGCAATTTAAAAACTTTAAAGCCCCTTAACACCGAACGGTTTAAAAACATCTGCTAAAAAATAGTAAAAATAGTAGGGGAAGGGCATCATAGAACAGAGAACCATAATCTGTATTAAATCAATACAGCCACCCTCTTACATAGTTCCAAAAAAAAATGTGTCATTCATCATACGGTTGCGCCGCTTCCTGCTTTACGATTCCAATGACACAAATGTCAGGCACATCATATTAATGAGAGCCGCCGCGTTGAGATTCCAGATACCGCTTACCCTCCTCTGCCGATGTAAACCATTTGTTGCTCCCTTCTTTGGTCATTATACGAAGCCTCGCAGGATACAAGAGGGCTGGTTTAAATCCCTGATTGTACATTTCGGCCATGACTTCACGATACTGGAGCTTGCTGCTCCATTACTTCGGGGCTGTAATCTTTGTAGATGGCTATTGGTTTCCCTTGATACTGTAGGTCGCCACGCCTTTTACGTGCCTCGCAAATGACTGCATCTTTTAGCTGGTAGCGATGGAAACGGACCACAACAGCTCTTGGTCTCTCCCCTGGTTTAGGTTTAGCGGTGAGGGATCTGTGCGCCCGGTCTAGCTCTGGGGGGGGGGGAAGTTAGAATACGATCGCCAAAAACTTCAAAAAGCAACTCAGAGAAAAAAGTTGTTGGCCGTGGGCCTTCTATCGACTCAGGCACTCCAATTATCCTTATGTTGTTCCGTCTACTCCGCTCTTCCAGATCAGCAGTTTTGGCTTTTGAGCTTTACTCTCCGTTAAGGCGGCGAGGGAAGTTTCTAGACGTTCCACTCGCTCATCCAGCGATTCCGCATGTGACTCTAGCGTAATAAGTCTCTGTCCGTGATCGGTAACTGTGGCTTGCACACAATCAAGTTTCACATCTAATGTTGAGATCGCAGCTTTAAATTCGGCCGCCAAGGCCGCTCTATGTTCTTCCAGCAAATCTTTTAAAGCCGCCATGTTCACTTCGCTTAGTGTCGCGGGCATCTTGGCTTTCGAAGTGGCTTCTTTCTTAGATGTTTTTGTCGTTTTACTTGCCATTTTAATCAGACGATGTCATTCAAAAGTCGTCTAGCTATCTCTTATAGTTTGTCCGAAAAGATTGGTGGGGTAATTGAAGAAATAAACTACAATAAACGGGGAAGGGGGACAAACACGTCTACTCCATCGAACTGCTAACCGGAAGCCCTGCCCTGCAAAATTAATCCAAAAACTCCAGATTGTTCAGAATGCAGCAGCCAGAGTTCTCAAGAGAACGAACAAGTATGACCATATAAGCCCAGTTTTGTCAAATCTACACTGGCTGCCTATCAAGCATCGTATAAATTTTAAAATCTTGCTGATTACCTACAAGGCCCTGAATGGTTTAGCTCCTCAATACTCTCCTATTATAGTCCTTTGTGTTCACTGCAATCTGAAAATTCTGGCCAACTGTTAGTACCCAGAATTTCAAAAACAAGTGCTGGTGGTAGATCCTTCTCGTAACTTTGGAATAGTCTTCCCAGTGTTGTCTGGGAGGCAGATACACTTACACTACATTTTAAATCTAGACTAAATACCCACCTCTTTAATCTTGCCTACACATTGCCTAGTCATATGGATTTATTACTTAAACCCCTTAAGGGATTATTAGGCTGCATTAATCAGGTAAACCGGAACCAGGAACACTTCCCACAAGAACAGATGCACTGGCTCCACACTAAGTCTGTCTGTAATTCTGTGGGTGTTGCCACACAGCACATCTCTAGTAGCCATTTGCTGAGCTGCAGGCAGACAGCTTTGCGAGGTTCTATAATCTTAGGGTGGAGCCTGTATCCTCCTGTGTGTTGAGGCCCACTAGTTAGTGGGCAGGAGGACAAGCTCAGTGTTTTTGCTTGCATTGCTTCCCCCCTGCGATAAGGGAAAATAGGCATTTGTACTCCTTTGCAGTGGTTTCCTACTGACGAACCCTGCATTGAGATTCCTCCAGCACCCATTGGCAGGCAGGCTCTGCAGAGGAGCCTTACGCCAGGCCCAGTACTTGTGTGTATGCCACAGTCAACCCTTGTACTGGGCGAGGTGCCCCATGTGTAGTGATTCCCCCTTGGTAATGCCATGTATGTATTCTCCACAATACAGTTTCCCATGTCTTCCCCTTGGCGCTTTACTGCTGCCAGTCTCTATGGACAGTGATGCCGTTCCAGTAGGTAGGACCTGCACAGAGACCTTTTTCCATAGGTAGTCTATACCTCATCTTGCTGACTCTGCCTGCAATTCCTTTGCTCAATGCTCATTGGCTCTGTCCTTTCGGGCCAATGTTTATTGGTGCGTTTTTCTACTACTCAAAGGTGATAGGGCTTTCAACTGAAATCCCAAATGTCTATTCGTTGAGCTATGTGTCTCCATTCCCTCCTTCAGGGAACAAGGGTTACATACGTAACCGAGCCATTGCCCATTACGTACTGGTCCAGAGAAGGTACAAAAACACCTGTTTTCTGTAACCACTTCATATCTTGTATTTGAGGATTTTTCATATTAAAACAAGCACACATCATCACTCTTACCAAGAACAGCTGAATGAAATGAAGACTAGAGTGGAATTTGGAAGGCACGTTTAAAACCACTCAACTATTAATGTGTTCTTTGAAATATAAATTCCTTCTATAATGGATAAACGTGGATAAACTGCCTTTTTCTGATGTAGCGCCCCCTACCTTTCTGAAGTAGAATTTCTTTGTAAGGAGGCATTTGTTGTCTGAATAATATCTGAATAAAAAATCTCTGAAACCTACTTTTGTGTCTGGGTTTCCCTTTAATAAGAGTATCCCCCTACTGTAGTAATACTCACAAATGAATAAACAGAGAATTTAACAAATAAAAATAAGTTATTTATGTCAGGACTCCGGTTTGATCAATCGGGTTTGTATTGTTATTTGTCGGAGCTCGCGGTATTTTGACAGCTTGCCGCGTGCTTCGGTGTCTGCGTCACCCCTCCCTCTTGTTATCACTTACAGCTGTGTCTCGTTAGTCTCATCACACTCACCTGTATCACGCTGATTTGTTTCCCTTTATAGCTCTT
>JAZGTJ010000759.1:63629-81512 GCA_036877575.1 Botia almorhae | reverse complement strand
CTTCCGCCAAATGAGCGCTTGTATGACTTTCATACAGGGGACGGGTTTGGAGTACAGCGCTTTTCATTTCCCAATCCGACATGTAGTGAACAGTTACAGTGAGTTAACTCACGGTCTTCCTCGGCATTATACCCAACGGCAAAACCGAAATGTCCCCACACTGCGGATTTGAAAGACGACGGCGCTTCCTTGTACTGTTGCCTCACTTCACCGCCGCTCGCCATGTTAAAGTGTGGAATGATGGTTAAGCGCCCCCAACTTTAGAGCATAGTGATTGAATATTTACTCCCGGGGAGGAGTTTCCTCATCTCAGCTCGTAGACTTACAGGCACACACAAACAGTCAATTCGGAGAGAAATAAAACGCACATAAATTATTTAAACGTAAAACCGAAAAAAACGCAATTCACAAGCGCGTATTGAACCGTGGATGTCGTACCGAACGGTTCAATATTATATTGAGAATTGTGGCATCCCTAATATATAAATAAGGTACAGTGTCTCCTACAAGCAGAGCACATTTCATTGTCTAATTCTTTCGTTGTAAGAACTGAGATATTTCTAATGTGCTAGATAAAGCCTGGAGGTAAATTAGCTGTTTGGCTCTATTGTGCCATCACTGCCAGTCCCCTTCATACAAATAGCTTCTTTGTCTTAGAAATGCATTTCAATTCGAATTTATGCTGCAATCTTTAATTCATTCATTTGTTCTTCATTCACAGTGAATCCTCTACAGCTTCTGCACTGGTGGCTTAAAATTGCAGTTTTTGGACAAATAAAAACGTTTGGATCAAGTAATGCTTTTGTGGTGGTGTTATCAGGCATAATTTATCTTATACTGTGCACCAGTCTCTTACGATAACTGTGTTGTGGTCCAGATACGAAAACTCAATTATAAATTGCTTAAAGACACTATGAAATTGCTTGAGTGTCTTTATCACAACTTTGACAATGTTTGGCTACTCACCATTGCTATTCGAAAGTAGGTGGAGGAAGGGATTTTTTAGAGAGAATTGCATTTGGCAAATTGAGTACAATGAGTCATCAATACTTCAATGTACTTAAGTTAATTGCCAACTTTTGGGGGAAATGGATGAATGGACAACAGTAATAGTAGCACGTCATCTAAAGCATTAATGGCCAAGTTTAAATGATCTTGGGTTGTTTCAGTGTTTCTGTCCACCAATCCTTCTGGTAGCATAAAAGGTTTTTTTGTTAGTGTTAAATTAAAGTTCACATACGGTTAAGACTTTTTTAGTTTCTAATTAAAAAATGATTAAGAGCTAAAAGTCATCACTAAAGATGAGAAAGTATTTTAATTTCAACTGAAACAACCTTTCCAACAAAACTGTTTTACAAAGTGTAGTGTTTAGAATCATGCATACATTTAGCAACATGTACATGTAATTTGGTTTGCCTCAAAATGCATCTGCTGCATGTTTCAGTCTAGCTCAAACCAAATTCTGTATGTTAAAGCCCAATCAGGCTCATTACAGTAAAAAGACAGCATAAAGACAAGTCTTTGTTTTAGCCAGAGTTTTCAGCTGCAGTTCATTCTTATTCTGCATGCAGCATAAGATGGGTACCCGTGAATGGGTACAGATGTACACTGAGGAAATACATTTTGGCATCATTTTATGTATTACTGCTTTAATGTTTGTCTATTAGTTTATTTAGATTTGGTTTAGTTGATTAGTTACCGCTTTTCCACTAGAGGTCAGTGTTAACCTATGATTGGAAGTTTAAGGTAGCGCTGCCAATAAAGCTGTACAGTAATTCATACAAAAGTTTTAACAGTATTTTAATAAGTTCTGATGTTTGTATTAATTGTTAAAATGTTTCTGCTTAAAAGATTAAATTAAGGTAGATGGTCTTTTATAAACCACACCATAAGCTTTTATATGTCTTGAACATTTGGCATATATCTGTTTATTTAGCAAAATGTTTTTATACAAAACCGTGTGCTGTCACTTTGAATCACTAATTGCTGGAGCAGAGCAGATATTTCTGTAGAGGGCTGAAAAGCCGTAATGATCTTTTATAAACTGCACCAGTCCCCATATCTCATTTTTAGTTTCTGATTAAAATACTTTCTCATCTTTAGTGATATGACTTTTAGTGAGCTCTTAATAATTTTTTTAATTTCAACTGAAACAACCTTTCCAACAAAACTTACAAAGTGTAGTGTTTAGAATCTGCTCATTCCCCATTTGTGTGTGTAGTGATAAACTGAGACCGTTTAGAGTGCACTTATATTTGCTAGTGTAATCACACACATACATAGATAATGTAAGCAACATGTACATGCAATTTGCTTTGCCTAAAATGCATCTGCTGCATGTTTCAGTCTAGCTCAAACCAGATTCTGTATGTAAAAGCCCAATCAGGCTCATTACAGTAAATGAGCAAGACAAGTCTTTGTTTTAGAGTCTTTAGCCAGAGTTTTCGGCTGCAGATCATTCTTATTCTGCATGCAGCATTTTAACTGCAGTTGCCTCAGGTTGAACCTCTCCTAAGAGAGAAAGGTAACACTGAGTCACCTTGCAGTATTGTAAGCTGCTGGCAGAAGAGAGGAAACCATCAGCAGTACTTCTGCTGCAGAGCTGTGCAGGACTGCTGCCCATCACTGATAGGAAAGAGTAAATGGAAGGCCTTTGTGTGTAATGGTATTACAAAAAGCCCCTAATTCAAACAAGCTTATTAGGCAGACGTGCTGTGATCTGTTAGAGGCATATGGTGTTTTATTAGGACAGGTTGGGGGCGTGACGTGGAAATGTTGGCTGGGTGTCCGGTGCAGTAAAATCTCACACCGCTGCTGTGCTTCTGTAGGGTTGCAGTCACAACACGACTGCTTTGATAAACTTGTCAATCAAAGCGAAGTGACATGACTTTGACTGCTTACAATATCAAGGTGCCCTGAGTAGATGCCTTAAATTTTTTGGATTTTAATATTTTGGTTTTAAATATTGTTTACGTCTAAATAATCCTTTGTGTATTTCAGTAGTGCGAGGAATACTTAAGGAAACAGTAACTGAAAACATCTTGTAGCTGAATACTTTTAAGATGGTTTAAAAGAATATTAAAGTAAATTTAAAACAAATAGTTGCCATTGTAACATCGTTCTGTACATTTTAAGTCCTGTGGGTGGATGTTTAGTCCCATATAGCATATTATGGCAGCTACAAATGTGTTTTTTTTGTTGTATCATCAAACATCTTTTTTGTTAGACTTTTAAGTCATCCTTAGAGGGAAACATTGCATCTAACCAACAAAAGGCATGCAGACAAAAGTTACCCACCAACTCTAAAGGGAGTTTGTGCTAAAATATTTATACGGCTTTGAAGTGATTGATGTAGATATACCACTGGAGTCAACTGGCTGATTTTGGCAGGAACAGAGTACAAAAACAAAGTGTAAATCAGGAATACATGGGAAAATTTCACATTTTGCTAAAGGCAAAAAGTAAAAAAAACCTTTTTCCATGCATGGACAGTCCATGCTTTTATCCCAGCCAATTTCTGACATATGGTGACCAATATTTTGCTCAAACATGTTCCTGGATTAACACCCCTGTGGGTCCTAGAACAACATTCCTATCATCCAGATTTCAGGGTTAGTTGTAAGGTATAGTTTGTACAGTTAAGTTAAATATAGGGTTTAGACATGATCTCTAATCAATAAGAAAACAAAACCACACGTGATGTTTAACATAATACAGTATTATAGTATCAGTAAAGTTTTTTTAACACAATTGGGATGTAAATTTGAATATAAAACTGACTACAAAGGACCACTATGATAGGCCAATTGCAATTTACTGTCAGCTGTTTTTCACTTAATACAGTCCTTGTCTTTTGGTACATTGACACATGCTGCATGACTTTGAGCTTTGCCTCTTACACCAGGCTGAAATTTATGGATGGCATGAGGAAACAGCAGGTCGGGTTGGTGCAGTGTAAGCGTATAATGTCACGGTTGAGATGGCTCACTCTGTTCAGCCAAAGGCAGTCGTAAGTGATGGAGCTGATAGATTGAATCCCTTTTTAATGTCATATTCCCCTGGAACAGAAAAGCACATAAACAAGCACAAACATGCTCTTCAATACATTAACCTTACAAAACTTACAAACCTGCATTTAAACAACTTTTAAAGGTGCTCAGTGATTTTTTCCCCTCATTTAAAGGTTTTACATATACATACGTTAACAATACTTTTTAAAATACTTCCACTTTAAATTTTATTTTTAAATGCGGTAAGGGAACCACATGCACAGGTGGTCAAGTCAGGTGTCCCAGAATTCCTAGCTAGGGTCCTGCCCATAATATCAGTGCAAAAAAAAATGTGGAGCAAGTTGTTTCATAATAACCAGCTGAATCACAGACATTTTGCTTATGTAAGGTTTAAGTACAGGCATTAATGTTCCTAAAATGTTTCCCTTTTTAAATTAAAATCTCCTGTTCTTTAAATCTATAGGTCCTCTATCTCTCTGTCATATATATGTCTTGCAATATAAGGTCAACCATCAACTGCCAGACAGACAGACTGTGAGTGGCTATAAATAGCATGGCCTAGTGGAAGGATAATCAGGTGTTGTTGCTGTTGGATTGATTCTTTTGTTGTGGCTCTGCCCTGCCCATGTGAGATGCGTTTGGCCAGGTGTGTTTCTGTTAGTATCACTAGGAATGTAAGGGTGAGTCTTTAGGTATGTGTTTTGTGTCAGAGATATCTCTATACTATCGTAGTGTCGTAGAGTCGTAGTGGCACATTTGCTGAGGAGGTGCATCTTTGTTCAAATATTAGCTCAAGCTCAGGTGTCCATTTATCTCCCTGTGTTTTGGTGAGTTATTAACTCAGGTAGCCGGAAAACCTTTTGCATTTCATTGACAAGTTTAATGCTTTCACCTGTCTATGCAATGCAGTAAATATATTAGTACAAATGTTTAATACAAATGTTCTATTCCAAGTGGAATTAAGCTATTTTGATTTACAAACTGAAATCCTTTTGAAAAGTGCTTTCTTTTTCTGACCTTTTTAGCTGTGAAAAAGCTAGAAAAAACACTTGTTTAGAGACAGGTTTAACCTGATTAAAATAAACAACTATTATTTCCTGTATTTTAACCATTAGTTCAATAAAAGGTTCACAAATACTTTAGCCCATATAAAGGTTAACAAATGTTTTGGCTCATATATAAAAAACCTTTTCTCATGAACAAAACACATTTCTAATACAAAGCGGCTTTGAATCTATTCTTGCGAAGTATCCAACTGTGCCTTAATTGTGCGTTTGAGTTGCAAAATTCGCGTGTGACTGGAGGTGGACTTTGGGAATGTTAATCCTTCCAGGTTTCAAAGTATAACTAAGGTCTGCGTGAATACACGCATAAACTCTCATGCACATCTTTTGCAAGTAGAGAATGTGATTTTTCGTGGACATCGGTACACTCGCAGCATCAACATTCCGTCTGACTGATGATGTTCTCGTTTTCTGTCGGCTTATAAACTGGGACAAAGACTTTCTCCAAGTTTGGCCTGCCCCTTTAATAGCAGTGGAGCCCTAGTGGTGATTATCGGACCGTCCGATTCCTTGGAAACTCTGCGGCGCAGCTCTTACTTTAAGCAGGAATCATGGCGGCTCCGCTTGGGCGGGACACACTACCTGATCACTGGTCCTATGGCGTGTGCGGTGATGGCAGGGTCTTTTTCATCAAGTGAGGAAGCAGCGAACGGTTTAATCACGGTCCTTCTGTTTATAATCTAGATTGTATAAATCCGCGGATTTGACGATGCGTCTTGTAACAGGTGTTTCTTTTTCTCCAGCGACAAAACTCGCAGCACTACTTGGCTTCATCCCCGCACCGGTGAACCTGTCAACTCAGGACACATGATACGATCAGGTGGGATAATAAACAATGTTTTCTGCTTGCACGATGTCTGTAAACTTAGCATCCGTCATCGGATACCGCATTAAGTGTGTTTAAAGTGAGGAGTGGAAACACGTCCTCTGCATAATTGATGGGCTACTTTCTGCTTCATTAAAACTTGCGCCGCCTTAATGGAGTTCTGTACAAATATTTCTCTCCCTGTAGATTTACCGCGAGGATGGGAAGAGGGCTTCACCGAGGAAGGCGCCAGCTACTTTATAAAGTAAGCGATTGTAAATATGTGTTTGTCCTTGTAACACCGTGATGATGCGAGTGCAACTGCAAAGCCCTCCCCACCGACGGCTCTCACTCACGCCTCTCAATGATCTGCTGTGGGCTATTACCTTCACGTGTCTGGAAGAGATCATTGGTGCTTGATACAAAATGAATAATTGAATGTTTACTTCCGATTTGTATAGTTGTCTTAATTGTTGCTAAAAGATATTAGGGACTTCAGGGAATGGCATCAGACAGTGGATAAGGATGGACTAGGAACAGCTCACCTAAAATATCACATATAATACGAAATATTAGCTTGCTGTGTGATCTGATTTTATTATATATTGATCTGTATTGTAAAGAGAAAACATCAACAGTGAGAAATTTAGATAATGTAATGAAATCACAAAAATCTGGGTTTGAATCTTGGATGATTGCACTTTAATTTGTAAGGAGTAGATCACATCTGATACGTTCTTTACCTGTAATGTACAGGTTTTTTACACCCTCCACCATGTTCAGCTTGTAGTAAATGAGGAGACTATGGGCAGGCAGGAGTGGGATATAGTGAGTGAGATATAGTGGTCAGCAAAAAGGAAGAAAGTACAACACAGGGATCTGCTTGAAAAATAAACCTGTTAGGACATTAATCATTTTAAATGAGAGTGACATGTATAACTTAGAGCTGGCACAGTCCAGTAAAATTGCAGTGAATGCACGTTAGTGAATGCCAAGATTTGTGATATTTTGGCCAACTTGACGGTGACAAAAACTTTTTTCATTTCAAATTTATGTAAATTTACATTGTACAGTACCTTCATTTGGTTTAGACAGCGGGCTTACGCTTGCTCTTTATGACTGGTCCATCTCTGTTATGTGTGACCAATCTAGAACAAGGTTTTGTTGGATATTTTGTGAGTTTGAAGCATGAATAGTGTAGTAAATATGCTATTTGTTATTTTATATTTTTTTAAATATGTTATTTTTTCAGTGATTAGGTTTCATACGCTTAAAAGCAGTTCTCTAAATGTTTCCCAGGGTAATGCCATACAAATGTATTAAATACTTCTGTATACATGAACCAGCTTGTGCTCTGAAAGATGATTTCCCTTGGAACCTGTAAATTGTGTTTTAGTTTTTCTTTTGAAATGTAGTGTATTCATAACTGCAATATAAGGAATATGCCTGTACTGCATAACCCCATTCCATTGTCACTTTAAGGTTTTTTAAATGCATAAATTATATAATGTAAACAATTGCTTATTGTCAGTGTAAGCACTTTATTTTTATATATTCCTTTGATGCCATTACATATAGAGTGCAGATCATAATGACAAGTAGATCTATTTGATCTAAGCAGTATGAGGTAAACAAACAGTGGATAGATGTGGACATTTGGCAGAATCTTTCATCATTATCTCTGCAGCAGGGCTGGTTGATTATAGAGCTCACTACTGTTAACAGTCACCCAACATGGGAGCCAGGCAGCCCATTACCTCTCTTTCTGCCCACTTAATGGGGGAAATAAAGGGCACTGCCCAGCAGGAATGGATGGGACGTGCCATTAAAATTCTCCTCATGTGTGGCAATGTGGAGGACCTTAACCCTCCCTATGCGTGTGTGCCCATGTGCCTGCATGTTGACAGAGATGTATGGCACAATCACATACCCAATTCATAGCGACTTGGCTTTCCAAAGTCACCCATTCAGCTCCACTAAATGTGGAAGCAACAACCAGAAATCTCGATACCATCATCACAGCCAGGTCATCTGGTCTTTTACAGAATAGTTTGTTCCATGTGATATTTAGTTGCCACATATAAACATTTGTTCGCTTGATGATTGTTTGGTTGTTTACAATAACTGCAACTAACAATTTGCTCTGTCACATTTAATGAAACGAAAAAATCAGCCTAACAGCTGTCAAAGAGCACAGATGTGTGCCATTGCATTTTACGCCATATAACACAAACATAAACATATTGTAGAATAGCGTGGAGTCTTTTCCACTCTACATCTGTCTTGCTTCAGCAGCTTTTTGAGTGGGTCGAAGGTCAGCGTTGTTCATCAGTTTGACAGTTTGTCCTTCTCACCAGGGGCTCGTATTGGCAGGTTCAGAGATGAGGCATCTTTACTAGGACAGTGAGGTGACTCAGTCAATTCTTCCTGAGCCTAACAGCTGTCAAAGAGCACAGATGTGTGCCATTGCATTTTACACCATATAACACAAACATAAACATATTGTATCCACTTGTCAGAACTGAATATAGCCTGTCCCTGCTCCCTTGCAGTGGCCATGCAGTGATTCGTTGCAGGGATGCAGTGAAAAGAATGTTTACTTGCCTATTTTCACTGTTCGCATTAGAAAGCTCTTGAACTAATTGACCAAAAGACATAAAGTGTATGATCCCACAGTGATGGGATATGTATTGGAAGGGCCGCTGAAATTAACTTTTGCTACTTGTGTTAACTTTATTCATAATAATTGCATTTCCGATAAGAGGTTTGATAAGATGTTCTCTTATATTACTTCTAAACTGTTTTTTTCAAAATAAGCTTGTATGCCTCACATGGAGAAGCCAAAACGCAATGCAATCATCCGCCTATGAGGAAAAACATGACAATCGTTCAGCTATCTCAATGCTCCACTCGTGTAGCCCATGCAATCTAGAGTGCATTAGTGCCTTGCTCTCTGCTTTGCATCTAAATAGCACCACTTCCCCATAAAGCTGTTCATTTGTTAGTTCAATGGTCCACTGGTGTCCGGCCAGCAAAACGCACCCTGACAAAGCTGCTATAGTGAGAGGGGGTGTTTTAAAGGTCAAAGAAAATGATTTTAGAAATGTATTATTGCTGACAGTTTTATTGTAAGCCATGTGAAGGGAGTCATTGTGCTGGGTCTGACCAGAGTCAAATACAGAACAGTGCAGCTCTGAGACTTTACAAAGCTGAAATGTCAGCACTGTAAAATAATGCATTGATTTGTTAGCTAAATAACATTGTTTCCTGTTTTGATCCTGTATGTTGTTGCTTAACATTGTCTTTGTATCATTAAGTGTTAATAGGGTAGCAATTTCAGGTGGTAAAAATGTTTCTGTCACAGTTCTGTTAAGTAACAACAATAATACAAATGTTATTTTGAAAGTTCTAGGAAGCGTCCATTTTTTTACATGTTATGTTAACATTATTGCTTGGTTATAAGAATGCTGATTATTGAAAATTATTTTAGGCAAAGAATGTTAAAACAGAAAAAGCAGTAGTTATTGTTGCCTATTTTTGCCTTTTTAGGTACAGTTAGTGCTAGATTTTCAATCTGCCATTTTGTTTTTGTTTAAATTGCATTGCCTATTTTGTGATTGATTCAGTTTTGTCAAAGAATTTAACATGCACCATTTTTGTCAAGAGTGGCTATTTACTCACTTCATCCTCCCTTCAGACTTAGTGAGAAAGAGATTATTCCTCTATTTGTTGCCATCCTGCTGCAGTTTTAGAATCAACATTTTAGACAGGAGACTGTAAATTGTGTACAGTACTACAATAGATGTTGTCTGTGAATTAGTAGGCACAGAGTGATGCTCAGACTGTCCTTGAGACAAACCACTCTTACAGACTCATTATTCTTGCTGATGTGATTATTTTTGTAGTTCATGGGGAACTGCTGTGCATTCTGCACAGTGGATTAATATCCAAAGTATGTTTGATATACTGCAGGCTTAAATTATATCAAGTCATTTAATATGTTCCATAAAACCGTATATAGCTAATGCTTTTACATTCATATCGACCCAGAATTAATCTAATTAAGAGGTATTAATGGGCATAAAGTGTCTGAGATGTTCCTGCTTGTTTCTGATTTCTTGGTGCCGCACATGTTTTTCATCACTGTACAGTATGCAGAAGACTGAAGCTGGATCCTCATCTGACCTTTATATAACATCACTGGCAGGCTGTGACTCAGGACAAATGATCTGAGATCCTGAAAGGTCAGCTCATGGTGCAGAATTCCTATTGAACTCTGTGGACATCAGAGGGGTTTGGCTGTCTTGTACAGAGTTAAGGTGATTCATCTCGGTAGCCCATATTTCCATCTCATCCTCAAGGAGCAATTGGCAGGAGGTCTCAGCAGGCCTCCACTCCAGGCCACATAATAAGGCGTGTAAAGAATAGCGTGGAGATGTAGAGTCTTTTCCACTCTACATCTGTCTCGCTTCAGCAGTTTTTTGAGTGGGTCAAAGGTCAGCGTTGTTCATCAGTTTGACAGTTTGTCCTTCTTTTCACCAGGGGCTTGTATTGGCAGATTCAGAGATGAGGCATCTTTTCTAGGACAGTGAGGTGACTCAATTCTTCCTGAGGTCAAAACATAGTAATAACAGGTCTTGTAATAACAATAATCAGGTGGCTCATGAATAAAAGCTGGCGGTATTTTAGCGATCTCTTCATTGGGTCAATCATTAATATGGTGATAAGGATCTTTAGGGTTGGAGGAATATGGAGAAATTTCATCTGCTTCAGAAAAAATCTCACATTTTGACCTCCTCAGTTGTTGCAGGAATTGTTTTGAAGGGTTAAAGTAGTTTACTTTTTCTATGAAACACAGAAGGAAATCTGCCTTTTGTGAGCTCAGCTAAATAAATCACCATCCACTTTAATCCTAAGGAAAATAACAGAATGTTTATTTTTTGTGAATTACCAGTTTAATGTGGGGGCTGAGGAGAATATGCCATACTGTGAGAATAAACGCTATAAAAGCAAAAAGCTGATGAACTGATTGATTGATTGTTAAATTATGCTAAGGCACTTAGTAATTTTGAGGTGTCCAAATTTGCTGAGCAGGCAGGGATGTAGAACTCAAAGCCTTGAGAAACTATGTTTACTGTAGCAAAATATTAATATATCAGACAGGTTTTCACTGGCACACAGGCCTTTCCAAGGTTTTTTGTTGGTTAATTTAGTATTTTCTCTTGCAACAGGCTTCACAGGTTATTTGGAGTAAAATTTGTTCTAGCTGCAGGCTGTAGCGATTCAGCTGATAGTTGCGGTACACAAAATACACCCTAGTTGTGTAAATTTACCGTAGTCAGGGTAGATGCAATTTGTAATTAAATGAAAATGTGGCTGTGAGGAAATCAACATTTTCTTATTTCCAGCCTTGTTTTTATTCAGATCAAAATAAATATGGCATCCAAGACTATGGTCCATGGTGACTCTGTTTGAAAAGCCCCCCCTAAAGCCCTTTTTCTCACTTCACTGCTCATCCAACAGCTTAAACCCAGGCCAAGCCTGCATGTCGCTGCCTTGACAACAGCCACTGCTGGTGTAGCAGGTTTTTTGGAAATAAGAGGAGGCAAAACAATGGTGAGACTGTTGAGTGCGAGCGGCCGTAGTAAAATCAAACTCATTTACATGTGCCCCTATGGAGGAAGAATATAACCGCCTTTAGGGAATGTTTTTACACATGACTGAACTATAAGTGATTAAGATTAAAATATATTATATATTAAGTATATACTTTTTTGTTTTTTTTGTTTGTGACAGGGTGAAATGTGGATTTCCATGTTTCTCTTAAAAATAGCTGGAGACCTGGTGAATTCAGCTTGTACTGAATTTCTGCAATTCTATAGCTGCCCTAAGGCACAATAATGTCCTATTGGGACAATATCCTTTTTGTCATTTGGGTTTACGTCCCAGTGGACCTGCAGTGAAAGTGTTGTATTTCCATGAGACCAAAGCCCTAAATTGACCGCCTACAGAGAATCAGATTCCCAAGCACCAACTCTTTGGCTCTCTCACAGTTGGAATAATGAACTCTTGGGAAAAATGTAGGATTTTAGATTGTGGGATTTTTACACAAGGTGCCTGTTTTTTTACACTAGGGGTTTGTACTTTCCACCCCCACTCTGATGCTCTATTTGGTTCAGTCTGATGTCTCCTGCAGTTCTTTCAGCACAATGAGTTAATTAACCATGAGATGTTTCAGTCAAGTGAAAGCAAAAACCTTAAATGTTGATTAAAGAGAATGTATTTCCCTACAGGCACCATCTTCCAGCAATGTCTTTGAACCAGTGTTTGTTCCAAATCAGCAAGTCACCCCTTACGTTTCACTGTTCTTGTGAGGATGTGTTTTTAAGATGTCCCATATTTTTATTTAAAAAGCACAGATCATTCAGCCTGTAAACGACCTTTATGTCCCATGTAAACACACCTTTATTACCCACTGTTACGTAGCTCAGCAGTATTGTGGAGATCATCTCCAGTACAGACTGACTTTGGTTTTACAAAACAGTGTTCTTCAGGTGAACTGTCATGTCTTTGATATTAATGGTACTTCAGTTTATCTAAGGGTCATTGTCAGGACCCAGTGTGAAGTGGCTTATTACATTGCTAAATAATTAGACAGAATATTGATTTTATCAATCGAGATGATCAATAATTTGTTATTTTCCTTTGTGAAGAAACATTTAATAATCACCTGTACTTAGGGCTGGGCGGTATGACGGTATATATCGTTACCGCAGAATGAAATGTGTACCGTAAAATATTTTTTTATTCCGTGTATACCGCGAAATGTAAATAAGTGGGCGTGGCCAACTCACGTGCAGCACGCGTGAGGCTGAGACTGGTCAAACCGTTGAATGCAAGACTGAAGGATACGCTGGGAGGTTGTAAAAACATGAAAAAAGGAGAAACGAACAGACGAGGAGGGCTCGCAAGCACTTTAGCAAAGTTGAGAATTGAACAGGAGCTCAGTAATGTTGAATACTTTGCAATGACAACAGATTTGTGTGCTCTGTAAGAGGTTACTTAAGAAAAGTTTACAATAATAAATTCTGTCCACATCAAGCTGTGAAATGTGACAGTGGAATTGTTGTTCATATAAAGTCATATTTTGTTTACTAAATTATTAGTATATTATTGTTTACTATAAGGTTAAAAATAAAATACAAAATAATCAAATAAGATTGTCTTTTTCTTTTCTTAAATATTCAAGCTTATTTATTATATAAAGCCCTTTTGTACATTTTCTGGAATAACTACCTATATAAAAAACTATATCGTGAAAGATATCGTTACCGTGAAATAAAATTTTGGTCATACCGTCCAGCCTTACCTGTACTGTAGACTGGAAGAGTGCTTCAAAATCATTTAGAAAACCCCAGATGTGCAAAGGTTGTTAAGGAATATCAGACTGCTAGATGGCATGGTGGACCAATCACAACTAGATAACAACCTAGAGACTTAAAAAGAAGGTCCACTCCAGACCTTGTGTCCGTGGTGTCTTTGCAGTTTGGAAGAAAAAATGTCTGAGAATTGATAGGTAGTTTATCTCTGCAAGAGACCTTTTGTTAATACCTTTTGGACTAGTAAGACTGAGAGTCTGACAAGGGGATATTAAGTTACTAAATAAACTCTGTGTTGTTTCTAAAAGGTTTTATAGTTGATTTATTGATTCATTTTAGGTATTATTGGATTGATGTATTGTGTATTTTTCTTGCAGAAGCAACAGCTGTGATGAATAGAAATGTTAAGGAGAATTTAACTGTCTATTAGTTACACAGTATGGTAGCAGAGCATCATCACATATAGTCAATCATGATCATTGTTACTTTTTATTTTTTGTGAGGCACTCTTATAATGTTAGTCAAGGGTTTTGTGTAAAGTTGTATAATTTGTGTACTGTGTATAATTTTTATGGATATTTTTCATCCTTTCGCTGTTCCTTTAATTAAACAACCAGTTTTTGTGACCTTGTGTTTTCTGATGTAACTGCCCTTTTTGTAACAGTGATTTGCTGTACATTCACATTGGATGCAAGTTTGCTAGTCAAATATAGCTTCGCAGTCAGTTCAGGCTGAAATGTTTCACACATTGTGATCAAATTAAAGTGATCATGAACCTCCAGCCACTTGTTTCTAATGATGGAATCACTTAATAGGACGTGCAAAGCCCAGGTGCTTCTCACAGCCAGGAACAGCCACAGGTTTGGCAGACATTTCACAAATTTAAAACTGGCCACTAATAATGTTAGGAATAATGATATCTATCATACCCATATCATATCTCTTTATGCTCTCCATGATTGGACAGGCAGATTTTTTGTATACTGAAAAGGTGTTAATGTTGTGTAGTTTTGATGTCAAAAATACACAAGGTTTACAATGAACTATGTTTTTAGATGTGTCACGTATGTTGCCTGCCATTGTGTTTCCTGTGTTGGTTTATTAGGCTGTGTTTACACTGCAGGTCTTAATGCTCCAAACCGATCTTTAGTCCATATCTAATTTTTTTTTGTCCCACCTGTTTACACTTAGGGTGTACTCACACTAGGCACGGTTGCCGTGAACCGGGCCAGAGTACGATTGTCCCCCCTCCCCACTCCCCCTCTGGCCTGCACTCACATAGGGTTTCAGCATTCGTGCCGGAGCACGCTTACGTCACGCTTACGAGCATGCCTACTTCATTATGGTGCGACGATTTCGGGATAAACAGGAAGAGCGGCGCTCTCGCTAAACGCAATGGAGTCCATCGCTCTGTTTAATTGGTGGATAATTTTGAGTCGTTTGGTCCGCGATGGTCCACAGCCCTCTCACAGCCCGTTGTTAAACAGATCTATCGCCTTTGTGGCACAAACATTTTCACAGAATCGTCGCAAAAACGTGACGTCACGCGTCCTGTTCCGTGCTCTAGCACGGTTAGCGCTCACACTACATGCGAACCGCGCCCGAGTCCAACTGAACCGTGCTCTGGCCCACCTCTTCCAAGCGGGCCAGGGACGGCTAAACGAGCCGCGCCCGGCACGGTTCGGAGCACTCACACTAGCTTTGGTGGTCAAACGCACTCGGGCACGGTTCGAATTGCCTAATGTGAGTACACCCTTAAAGCCTCGTATCCGAAGTGTGTTTACACTAATTTTTCAGATAAAAAGATTCCAGTCATTCAGTAATATGAGCGCCATGATTGGCCCCTTGAATTGTGGATGGACTTTTGCTAATTCATCTGTTCAAAAGTACACCCATCAGCAATTAATTAGACAAAAAAAGTGAAAGCGTTTTTTTTAATGCTGCCATAATAAAGACACTTTATACTTTCCATATTGGTGACACGACCACTCTATATGTAATTATAGTCTCCTTATATTTGGTTTTAATGGTCTTTATTTTGCGCTAGCATTGCAGCCAGGTTTGGTACATGTGCGAAATGATGTCGTTTAATGCAATCCGTCGTGGAACAGTGACGTTATAGCCAAGGTGAATCGAATATGTGCGTTTAGACACAGGTGGGATGTCTGGATATCAGATATGTACCCGATTTAAATCCACATTTGATGGCTCAGATCAGATATGAAAAAAACAGATCTTGTGTGGATTTTCTTTGTTTACACGTGCAACAAATTTCGATCTGTGTCAGATGCGAGTACAAACTTAATGTAGCTTTAATGTAGCTTTAGTTTCCCTGTGTTGGATTATTAGTCATTTTCAGTTCTTGTTAAATTTAATTAGTCCCTCTGTTTCCTTAGTTATCCATTAGGTTTACCTGTGTCTTGTTTAGGTAACTCATTAGCTTATGCTTAAATTAATTTTATTACATTGACAATAAAAGCAAAGAATCACTTGTGAACCTTTCTCTTCAGTTTATCACCGGCTGGTTGCAGATGCTCTTATTAAATGACTTCTGTGTATTTATATGTGATTTTGTGGTGGCTGGGGATTGCCAGAACAGTGTGTAAACAAGCATGGCTTTCCACCCTTGCTCATGAATGTTATGTGTGTGTGACCTTTACTTGACATCACTTTCATTGAACTGTGTTGGTTTCCTTTGTGAAATCTTCAGGCCGTGATTGGCTGATTTTGTAGTCAGACTTGGCAGTAGATGTGCTTTGTCACAGTACAAATATGGCAATGTAAGCTATACATATTGCAATATTGCAAGCATTACAGACGCAGTGCCTCTTTTTGCCTCGTCTCAGTCAGCTGTAGCGTTCTGTAATGTTTACATAATATAGATGTTTACACCGCACCAGATGGGCATTCATGTTAGGTTGACATTATTCAGAAGTGTCATAAAGTTCTGTGTGATCTCTCAGGTTTCAGCATTTGGATGAGGCATTATGAGACTGCATATTTGTGCCAGCATTACCTTATTATCTCTCTCTCTCTCTCTCTCTCTCTCTCTTTCTCTCTTTCTCTCTCTTTCTCTCTTTCTCTCTGTCTTTCTCTCTTTCTTGCCCTTTTTCTCTGAAGAGAATAAGGGATAAAGTGATTATGCTGCGTTTTTCAGTGAGGCAGGAGCCTTTCACTGTGATGGGACTGCCTAATGTTTTCCTGTTGCAGTGGGGGCTGTGCGCAGTGGAGCTGCAGTGGACCAAACTGCTCTTGAGAAAAGAGAAATGCTTCTTTTGAACTACCTGCAGCATAAATCATATATCTTGTGGAAATCATGTTATTTGTATCTCACCATCAGCAGTGAGGGGGTCTGCTTATGAGTTCAGCCATAACTAATTGCCTTGAGCACTGCAGGCTTGGGGAGTTAGAATTTGAAAATTAAATTGGCCACACCTCTCAGGAAGTTGAATTGGAATTTCAATTGGAATGACAGGAAATGGAATTTTATGAATTTCAATTGCAAATTTAAGAAATACAACACACAATAAATTAATTTGATTAGTCAATTTTTGTGGCAAAGCATAAATATTTATGTTTGACGCCTCAAGAAGCTGGGTGATAAAATGCCAAGAGTACATTTTTGCAAATTCTAGACAAAAGATGACTACAACAAAGATGCTAAAATATAGTATATATTTTCGTAATATAATAATAGTTTGGATTTATTTAGTATTTTTTATTATAACATGTTAAAAAACAGTTCCCACAGGTAACATGTCTAATATTGATTACTAATTTGATGTTTTTAGAAACTCTGTTTTTAGAAATATGTTTATAATGTTGGGAAAAATTTAACTCCATGTTTGGTGTGGAGCTCTCCAATCCTTTTATTGTTTTTGTTTAATAGTAAGAGAATGACTACACACAGAACAAACAGTTTTACCAGAGACAAACTACTTGATATAAGACAACACACACCCGACAATTTTTTCCGTTTTTTGTTCATTCAAACGCTTTGTTGGATGTTCTAGTTGGAGGGGCAGCGATCTTACTCAGACGGAAATGAGGGAAACGTGCTGTCGTGCTGGTTAAGCTCTGCGAACGCGGCTTACGAACAACGCTTCCTAGTATCCATCTAGCGAATCTATGAAGACTCACACCTGACTCCCGCTCTGATCTGCACTTCACACATTCACCTCCCCCCCTGCAACCCCCCTCCCTCCCTCACCAATCAACCGGCGCTTAAGGTCTGTGTAGAGCAGTGGTTCTCAACCGGTGGGGCACTCTTGCGGGGGGGCGCGAGTAGGCAACAGGATGGGAGCAAAAAAAACAGAAAAAAAAATGCAAATTCGTGATCTTTGTTTGGATTCATCGGATCTATTTTCGCTGCTAAAATAGACCAAAACAGTCATTATTTCAACAAAAATATAAGTGACTTAATATTATTAACTTGTTTGTTGAACTGTCATATGAAATCAGTGTCACATTTTCAAACGTGAGGTGAAATTAAGTGATGGTCAATTGTCAGCTCTCTTGTCTCTCGTCAGGTCGTGTGATGTATGTTGCTGAACTGTATTCAAATGTTATAAATATAAAAACACCACATTTTGAAATTTAACTGCAGTATGTCAATTTAGTTTATT
>JAZGTJ010000759.1:0-63579 GCA_036877575.1 Botia almorhae | reverse complement strand
CGTAAAACCGAAAAAAACGCAATTCACAAGCGCGTATTGAACCGTGGATGTCGTACCGAACGGTTCAATATTATATTGAGAATTGTGGCATCCCTAATATATATATAGACACACACAGAGTGCTGCTTGAAAGTTTGTGAACTCTCCAGACATGATCAAGTTTTGTGTAAAAAAAAGAATAACTTAATCAAATGTACATTCAAAACCCAATTTGTGAAGCAGACTTCCAAATGATGGATACAAACAAAAAAAGTATATATTGTCTTTATTTATTGAACAAAAGGGGTTCATCTTACAAAAACTGGAAATTTGACTTTCAGAAGTATGTGCAGAAGTATGTGAGGCCTTTTATTTAGCTTGTGGCACCTCCTTTTGCAGCCATTACTTCAACCAAACATCTTCTGTAACCACTGACCAGTCTCTCACATCTGTCTTTGGGGATTTTTGAAAGGACATCTGGCATGTATCGCTCGCTTCAGGTCTAGCCACATTTCAATTGGATTGAGAACCGGACTTTGACTAGGCCAATCAACAGTGTGATCCTTCTTTCTTTTAAGCCATTCCTTGGTGGACTGGCTTAAAAAAATGGGATCACCCATTTTCGGCCCAGCCTCAGCTCTCTGACTGATGGCAGGGGATTCTCTTTAATAATTTGTTGATAGGTCTGAGAATTAAAGTTTCCCTGAATAATATGGAGTTGCCCTGGCCCGGCGGCAGAAAAGCAGCCCCAGACCTTCACATTTCCACCACCATGCTTCACTGTTGGGAGGAAGTTTTTTTCCTGGAAATCAGTGTTAGCTTTTCTCCAAACATGGCAGCTTTGATTATGACCAAATAAATATATTTTGGACTCATCTGTCCAAAGAATGGACTTCCAAAAGGCCTCTGGTTTGTCCAAATGCTCTCTGGTAAAGCTCTCTGGCAGCTTTGTTCTTTATTGAGAGCAGAGGACTTTTCTAGCAACCCTTCACTTGTCATGTCTGTTTAAATTTCGTCTGTTTGTAGATGCATGTACATTTACCCCAGATGCTGCCAGAGAGGTCTGCAACTCTCTAGAGGTGATTTCTGGGTTGTCCTTTACCTCATTTATTAATTTTCTGGTGCTTCTTGATGATAGTTGATGGGCGTCCACTTCTAGGCAGAGTTGTGGTCATGTTGATTGCCCTCTGTTTGTAGATGATTTGTCTTACAGTGGATGGATAGAGTTGGAATCTCTTAGAGATGGTCTTATATCCTTCCCCAGACCGATGGGCTGTCATCACCTTCTTCCTGATGTCGTCGGATAGCTACTTACCTCTTGGCATTCTTTGACTCCTTGGTACTACAGTGGTTTGGTTGGTTTCCTCTCTCTTTTAATCTATGTAAAGTATGTAAAGCCTAGATGTATATAAAGTATATAAAATATATACTTTATATACATCTAGGCAGGTTTATTTTAAAGCAAACTCACTCTGCCGTTCAGATTACTTCTGAGAAAACATTTTGCTCTGTCCTACATCTGTCCTACATTTTTCAAGGAACCAAGAAGTGATGCTTTCCATGTTGGAAAGTCTGTGTTATAACAGTAATACTTGTACTTGGTGGTGAAGTTGGGTATCGGTTCCCATCAGGAAGTCAGTAGGAGATGCAGGGGAGGCAGTCAAGTGAAAGAACAATAGCGGTTCTGAATAAAACTGTTGTGCCTCAAACAAAAGACAAGAGCCAGTCATCATAGTCATGTGACGGCTCCAATGTGTTTAATCACTGTTTATCTTCTAACTGGTGGACCAACATCCAACACATAAAAGCAATTTTCTGCATTTCTCTGCAAGAGAAAAGGTGAAACAAACATTGTATGTAAGTTATGTAAGCAAGGTTCTCTAAATGAATATTTAATTAATGTAAGCCAAACATATATACTATGTCAAACTATCATAAGTGCTTCTAGTAATAATTAACCTTATATGACCTCTAATTTGATTTGACAAGTGGCATTCCAAAAGTGCTGATATTTCATATGCTTCTTATATTTCAGCACTGAAATATTTGTATAACTTCACTTGTATGCAGGCTGTCACCGACATAGTGGCTACTTTGACTTTTAAAAAAAAATAGTTTTATTAAAAATAAACAAAATTCCTGTCCATATTATGTCTAAAATGTAAGTTAAACATTATGAATTCTTGTTTATATAATCACTGTATAAAATCAAAATCTAAGCTAGTTTGATTACCTGTGGCCATTCTGATATTCAGTACAACAGCACATTTGCTTAATGAATCCATTAAAAATATCACTGAAGTGGATTACAGCTTGCTTACATAACCGATATGCCACGTACCCAGTGGAGAGCAGGACAAAAAATACACTTTGGATTGCAGATTTATCTTCCAAGATCTCTTTATGCATCAGTGAATATGCAGCCAAATGTGATACTGACTTAAAAGTTCAAATGCTGTGTCACCAGTAACCAGACAATGCAAACTTTTATTGCTAGTGTAAACTAGTTTAAGTTTTACCTATAGCTTTCTCACATGAAAAACCTTTTAAATTTGTATTAAAAGTTGAATTTTAACCTGCCTTCATCCTGAAATTTTGTTTTTGATATGTGGCAAGTCATGTGTTTCAGGGTCTGTTGAATTTTCGAATGAAAATTGAATGAAAAATGTTAGTCATGATTACATTGTTTTTCTTTAGAGCAACACCTCACCCACTTTGTGTGGATTGAGGAATTCAAAGCAATGTTTACAGTGTAACTTAATGTAATGACTTTGTGTTTAGCCCTTACTTTATAAAATTTTTACAAAGCACCGCCACCATCAACAAAAGACGTAAAGAACAAGACTTCGTTATTATTATATTTGAATATTGTGCAGTGTGAAAGAGCCTCTTTGAAATGCCCAAGTCGTCAAGCCTGCAGGTTAATTTATGTCTACCAGTATAGAGAACTTGCATGCTACAAAGTCCATTATTTTTACATTACTGCAGAAAATGGAGGGAACTTCTGCACTTCTCATGAATAGGGGCTTGATTTTTTTTGATAAATGGTAAGTGAAAGGAGGTGCTGAAGCTTCAGAAAGTGTTGACCGGCAACCTCAGGAGGTCACACTAAATATTATATGAACTGTTCTATTTTTTAAATTAATTTTTTAAGAGGTCTGAAATTTTAGTTTTATCTTTTTTAGTTTTATCTAGTTTAATCATTTAATGACACTGATCACCTATTGCACTACAGGAAAGCCACAAGGCAAGCAGAAACAAAACTGAAAAGATATTAAGCAAAATGCACGTCAGATTAACTCCCTCATCTGGCATATAATTTTAAAATACCCATTTCCTAGCAAAAATGTATTTTGCCATTAGATTGTAGCCTCCTATCCACAGTTGACCATGGATCATGAGGCTGAAGCTCCTGCTCTTCATGAGAAGAGTTCAATAAGCAGAGTCTGTTAGAAAAACGTATTAATTCTCATGTTTACTTTTTCTTTAAAAAGATTAATTATATTATTTATGTTAATTTTTCACCACATTTTGTAATCTGAAGAGCATTTAGGACTCATATGTTATGTGTTATGTTAGTACTTAAAGCTGGGGTTGACCTCAGGCTGACATGATCAGCAGAAGAAGAGAATCAATGACATCATTACCTAAACCTTTGTTGGCGAATTACATAAACTCTATTGGCACTTAAACCAGTACAGAAAAACAGACACACAAAATTAAATCTGGGTGACCAAAAATGTTTGTCATCAGTCACTGGATAGAAAGTTGATTTTTCTATCATTGCCATTACAGAGGCTGATTTGTGCCTCCAATCCTTTAAATAAGTGATGGGACATCAAAGTGAACTGTATTTGTGAAAGTGCTACACATTTTATAACTGCCTCAATCATTTACAAACCTTTGGGCATTAACAATGATTGTTGCTGTTTTGTGCTTGGCATTAGAATGCCATTGAATACTTTCTTTGAGATCAAGTATGAGGAATGCAATTTGGGATACTGCTGTTTGCATGTGGGATGTTGCACACTGTTGCTAGTGAGACTGGGATTCTCTAGCATGAAGTGGCAGTTCAGCTAAGACTCTTTCTGGGCACTGGGCATACTTCCCCCTCACTTTTCCCATAAGCCCCTGGTGTATGTACAAAGTCCCCTTTGTGTGGGTCGTAGCTCTTGGCGAGAGAGCCCACAGCTTTGAAACTTGTTTGAATGATGTGATTTTCATTTCTGTCTGTCCAATCTCTCCCATATTGAACTCATCCGTCTATTTCTCTCTCTGTCTCTCTCTCTCTGTCTTTCTAACTTGTTTCTTCTGTCCCAGCACTGCTTAGCAACGGAATGAAGTGAGTGCCCACTGAGGCTTAGTGCTTGGTATCCGTAGCAAAGTTGTCTGTATGCATCTCAGGGTCTCTTTATGAGAGGAACAAAGTTGAGACCACAAACCAGCTCAAATGAGTTTAAACACTACTCCCTAATCTGTTGATTTTATCTAAACATTTCAGAAAAATGTTTGTATAGATATATATATTTCTTAAAAGTAACTCATAGCAGGCACTTACCATGTAAACGCTTAAGACATATAATCTTTATTGGGATTTCAGTGAGGTTTTATAGTCCCTGAAAATGTAAGTAAGCAGTTGTGAATAACATCTTGGCATTTTGTAACTGCTGAAATCACTAAGACTGTAGTGTTAGAGTGTAGTGTTTTCTCATTCAGTTATCACCTGAGTTATCGTATTTACAAATGCTGACAACATCTTCAACCGTCTTTTATTGTACAGTATCAGCAGCTGTAAAAGTTAAGAGGGAAATGCTGGTTAATGTTGTGTCCTAATGTTTCCATCCATCAGATTATTTATCTTTTGTCTGGTTGTGCAGTGCAAAGCTGTACAGTCAGATTATTCATTTACTATGCATTGTATCCATGATGTTACTGTTAATAATGTTATCAACAGTAAAAGATCTGGAGCCAGTGACATCAGCAATGAAAGAGGTTGAATCTGAGGTCTTTTTTTAATGCCCATGTGACAGTTTTTTTTACACTAAATTAGAATCAAAAACATCACTAACAATAATTTTAAGGATTTCTTTATAGGGAAAGGTCAGTCATAAAACCAGAAAGTGAAGAATATTTGTGACCTTTCACCCTACTGAAACCTTCTCTGAAAGTTCCAAACTATTCTGTTCCAGACTGCTCTGTTCTGAATTTGGAATTTTATGTAATTGACAATTGCTGCATGTGCTACCATAAAAAATGTTTGAATTGTTTGTTCCCTATAGCAGTACGTTTTAATGTATTGGAATATTGTTTTAATCTAAAAACATGTCTGGAAGTTTAGTTTAATGTAGTCTAAAGTATTATGCAATGTGGTTGAGTCAACATTGAGTTATATCAGCAAAACTACATTTTAAAGGTAAGGTCAGGTAAAAACAGCATATTTGAATTTTTTTGTTTTGCTGGTTTTAATGAGAGGCCTATTAATAAACAGAATATCAGGTTAATAAGGTGATAGAAGTTTTTATTTAAATCAAGCATTACTGTTTACTTTCTTCAAGCTCTAATAAATATTCAGATGCGGAAGCTTAGGAGAAAAGACTGCTCTGCTTGTGAAGAATGAACAGTTTGTGAAACATTTCCTAATTGTTAATGAGGGGCTTAGGGCAGAGTGCCAAAATTGGAGGGCCAATGGCGAGGGGATACAACCGGAGCAGTCGATGGGCGGGCGGTTGCTCTGGGGTGACAAGGGGGACCCCCTTTTTAACTACCTAGATGTCACTGCATCAGAGTGGAGTGTACAGGACAGCAGACAACGCTAAATACTCTAATGAAGGTCTGAGTGTTGCTTGATTGTGTGAGGTCTTGTGTCTTTGACCTTTCTCCCTCTCTCACTCTTCCTTTCATCATTCATTGAAATGGATACACCAGATAACAACCCGGAGAATACATCTGGCAACAATAATGTGGAGAAGAGAGAGGCTGGGGAGGAGGAGAATATGGAGTCTGAGTCCAATCAGAATGTGGACCCAGGCTCAGACCTGTCCTCGATGAAAATTCCTCCATCATCAGAACCAAGTTCCCCCCTTAAGCAGAAGATCAGGCCCAATGGCATTAGCAATGATGGCAAGCTGGATATATGCAGGACTGTACCTTCGCCTCTGACCCACAGTATTTTTCCTGTTGCAGTCTCACCTGCGGCCGAGCGCATCCGATTTATCCTGGGAGAGGACGATGACAGTCCGGCGCCCCCTCAGCTCTTCACAGAGCTGGATGAACTGTTGTCTATTGATGGTCAGGAGATGGAGTGGAAGGAAACTGCAAGGTAGGACCTGTGTAAAACCTGTGCTGGTTAAGCACAGAGACATAAGTAGGAAAACTGGAGCCAGTATGTTTTTAAATTAAGTAAAAAAACTTTTTTTTACTTAAATTGTGTTAGTGTCTTAGTATTATTTAGTGTCCATTTTTGTTTTAGATTTCGTTTTAGATTTTTAATTCTCAATTCATTTGTGAAATACTGGAATTATGTTTTTTTTTGGCATTCATTAAAAAAATTACCCCTAGTTTTTTTATCCTTCATCTATTTTCCGAAAAGAACAAAAACAGGATATCTGTGTTATGCTATTTAGATTAAATAATTCTCCATACAATTCATCAAATGAAGATTCAAGGGTAATGGCCGTTTGCCAGTGATTGCCTAATGTTAGTATGCAAAAACATTTTAAACACTTGATAGTTTTAAAGGGATGTTTCCACCTTTACCTCAATTAATTGTTATTGAAAGAACATATGTGGTTCTAATTGTCTTAGTACCCATTATCAGCACAAAACAGCATTTAACAGATTGCTTTAAATCCCCATGATCATTAGCTCACAGGCATAGACAATCTGGTGTCTGATGAAAGATAAGTTTTGAACACAGCACACATAAATTAGGAAACTATGTTACTCTTAAATGAGTCTGATCATTCAATGAGGGGGCAGTTTCATGTTGAATTAATTTAGAGGCACTCCAGGTGGTCCCCAATCTGTGCCTATTATCACATTCCACAGCAGGCATCACAAAGGATGAGTACAGGAATGATTACTTCTGATCTTTTCATTTTTGATTAAGATTTTATTTAGTAGATGAGATTAAAGCCTTTGTGCATTTTAGGATTAGGAATTACATATTTAAGACTTCCATGCCGGGTCGCCAACTTTAATAAACAAAGCTGTGTAAGGGAAAAGGTTAATCTGAGTACTGTCATTCTGAGTTGATATCTGGGACCAGTGTTTATATCTGATACAGTAAACATTAGAATATATATATATAATAGATTTGTGTGTTTAATATAGTTGCATTTTTATAACCTTCTTGCTTTCTTGAATAGTCTACAGTGGTTAGGAATGAACATTTTTAAGTTCCAATTTGCTCATTCTACACTTTCTCTTAAACTTTTCAATGAAACTGAGAAAACTGTCAATCAAACTTTGAGATGGTAAAATTCTCTGTTCTGCTTTTGTAAGGTGGATTAAGTTTGAAGAGAAGGTGGAGAAAGGTGGAGAGCGATGGAGTAAACCACATGTGGCCACTCTGTCTCTACACAGTCTCTTTGAGCTTAGGACATGTATAGAGAAGGGCACCATCATGTTGGATCTAGAGGCCTCCACTCTGCCAGGGGTCGTTGGTGAGTTTTTACTTTAGCTGCCATTTTGAGCATTAAAGCAGGACACTTCGATATCATTGAACACTTTCTGTTGCATTATTTTATCTAGATCACAGTCGGTTAAACTGATCACTACATACATAGACCAAATAGCAAAGACAGAATTCAGTTATCAAAAGTTACTTTTTCACTTCTCTGGGTATATAGCACAGATTATTTTATTGCAATTACAAACGATTATCAAGGAGGCTTGATGACCCCAAGACCACAGTTTGGGTCATCTTGCTCTACAACCATTAGTTACTGTATTTTGTATCCTGTAGTTACACATGTCACTTTGGTTCTACTGTCTCCGGTTGCAGTGTGAACTTCACAGACAGTTTATAAAGATAATGTTTTTCACCACTTGAGGGTTACACTTAATTCAGATTAGACTCAGAGATAAAAGCTTTTGCACTGGAAGGACTGAGATATAGCACAGGGCTATGCTTGTGATCAACACATGTTGACTTGGCTAACACAACCAATCTATTTATTTGGTTTGTTAATGCTTACATGTCAGGATGTACTCATAGTAGCTTTGTTTAATACACTCTTCTTTCAGCCCCTGCTGAAACTGTAGGCTCAGATATAGTGGTGGTTGCTTCCATTCAGGGTAGAATTTCTTTTATGCTGACTTGAGTGAGAGCTTAAGATATCAGATAATTGTGACGCTGTTAAACATCCCCACAACATTGCTGTAAAAAACTTGTTATTCTGGCCTGATGATTTCCTGAGAGGTTCTCTAGAGGATCGATTATTCAAGGGTTGTTTAATACATCTAAAGAAATGAGTCACTCAGAGAAGGTTGGAAGTGATTTAAGATCAGTAATAGAATAAAAGGTTAAGGATTGTAACCCATGCTACCAATCAGATGAGAATTATTAATTCACATTTTTAATCCCATATCGGTATCTCTCTGAAAATGATATATGTCATGTCTTATTACCAATTTGCAATAAATCTTAAGTTTGGCTAGGTTAAGCTCAGCTCCTTTTGAGCTTAAAATGAAATGGATCAGCCATTAGGGCCAAACCATTGACATTAAATGCCTGAGGGCCCAGGCCTTGTGTTTTTGACCCTCCTTTATAAAAATAGAACCTTACAGGAGCCACCAGACAATCTCATGCGCAAGCCACTGCCTCATTAGAACTCCACTTTTAAGGACTAAGAATAGAATGCAATGTGTCACTTCACTGACACTGATTCCAAGTTCCTTCTAAGAGTTCAATTTCAAGTTCTTGTTAAAGGTTTGATGAATAGTTTGGTCATGTGAAGTGAAAAGTTGTTGTTTAAATAAAAAGATTGCTCAGTTGTGAAAGGAGTTAAATGAGCTCCACAGAAGCTTTCTGCAGAAGATTGAACTGTTTTATACTTTCCAGTATTGAACCAAATAAAAAGTATAGTTACAATCAACAGTTCTTTTGCTTCAGCCACCATATTGTATTTCTTTTTTACTGAGATCGTTGAAATGCAGTCTGGCACTTCCTTCCCCACAAAGGATTAGAATTTGGCCAGATCAAGGATTTTTTAGAACGCATACATTTGTAACAGCGTTGGCAGCTCACTAGATGTTGAAACGGGGTATAATCTGTCTGTGCTTCTCATTCTCTATCTCTTTCAGAAATGATCACTGACAGTCAGATTGAGACTGGTCTGTTGAAATCTGACCTAAAAGATAAGATCATGTACACTTTGCTGAGGAAACATCGTCATCAGACCAAGAAGTCCAATCTTCGCTCACTAGCTGACATTGGCAAGACAGTCTCGAGTGCAAGTAGGCTGTTTTCCACACCGGATAATGGTAATGCAGGTGCCAGTTTGGTGCAGTTATTTTTTAACCCTTTTTTCTCCTTTCAACTTTTGAAAAATTAGTCTTGTTCTTTTTTCCTCTTTTGTATTTAATTTTTGTGGATTTTTTTCTTTTACCTTTTTACAAAATTTTGACTTTTTTAATTTTTAGCTTTTGTTTTACTTTTGACTTTATGACTATTTTATATTTAAAAGGGTCATATGTAAAAAGCTATGTACAGAAACAACTCACATGATAATATGTACACTATAACTAGATAATAAAGTTTGAGGACAAACTTTATGTTGGCTTGACAAAGCCCAGCCTTAAAAGTATATATAATAATAATATTATATAATATAATAATTTAGGTCTGACATTCTCTAACATGATGTTAACAAGTTTAACATGTTTTAGTATGTTGTTAACATTTTAACATAACCTGGTATGGTGTTGCACTATAGCATGATTTAGCATTTAATGGTTTATCATGACACTAACACTTTTAAGCATTAATTGGCTTGATGCTATTGTTTTAGCATGATGTTTACCAAATTTGGCATGTTTTAACATGAGGCTGTGAGGATTTAACATGATGCTAGTATGTTTTAATGTAATGCTAGCTTGTTTTAGTATTAATTAGCATGACACTAGCACATTTGGCATGACATTAGCACATTTTATGGTGCTAGCACATTTTAGCATGTTTTAGCATGATGCTTACATGATTTAGCATGATGCCAGCATGGATCATAGATATAGTGAAATATAGTTTATTCATAAAGTTATGTCGTTGCTAGGGTGATGTAAATGAGAGTCAGAGCTATCCATTTCATATTAAATGTTTTATATAGTCACTGATTCACTGTCAACATAGCATATAAATAATATTCAATTCTGTTCTTTTACAGTTTTTGATTGTCAGAGTGTTTTAAAAAATAACCATCCCTTGTCAGTCTTACATTTTGTTTAGTCTGCTCTGTCTCATTCTGCATGTTTCTCAGTGATGTACAATACATACTGTTGTTGAGAATGTAAACCATTATGAACTGGTGAACTAATGAGCTAATCTGAAAACAATGTTTAAAGGATAACAAGAGACCACTTTAAATGGCCATGGTCAAAAATTCATTTAATCTTCAGAAGTAATATTTCCATACTTTGTTATTACAAATAGAATAATAAAGATACAATATTATGTTTGCAAGATTTCTCAGCTGATTAGATTAATGTTAATTTTAAGTAATTTTATGCCATTAATCATGTGAATATTTGACCACTGCACTTTTGAAATGGACTTGAGCTTTTCTATTCCCTGAGGAAACTTAATGGCTGAAACTGCTCAATGTTTTTCTGCCTCTTATGTCTTTCATATGAAGTCTTACAAATCTCCTTAAATTTAAAACCAATATCACCTTAACAATCTGTTTTCACCCTTAAATTCTCTTTCCTTTGGATGCTCTGCTGCCTTTGTCACTAAAAGCTGCTAGTCCACTTGAGAATTCAGTGCCTTGTCTAACAACTCGCACCTCTGATGAGGTATTGCGAGTACCTGGAAGTCCAAGCATGGGATGGCCTAGTAAGTCCAAGTTGCCAGTACATACGGTGTGTGTGTGTTCTTAGCCTACATAGTTTATAATAACAATTAAAGTTTAAAAGGGTCATGTCATGACGAATCGAAATTTCATTAATATTTTAATTGTACCATGTAAATATGCTGTAACTTTCAGAACTTCCTCAGCATTCCATATAAAAAACATTTATTAATGTCAGGTGTTTCAGGTGGTTTTTGCAACTTCCAGGCAGATGTGTGCCTTTCCGAAACATGTCCAATCAATTTAATGTACCACAGTTGGACTCCATTCATGGTGTAGACACATCTCAGCAACTGTCAAGAGAAATGAGAGGCACCTGAGCTAAAATTCAGTGTTGTTGCAAAGGGTCCAAATACTTATGACAATGTGATATTTCAGTTATTTTCTTTTTAATACATTTGCAGACATTTCGAAAATTCTGTTTTCACTTTGTCATTATGAGGTACTGAGTGTAGATTAATGAGAAAAAATTTAATTAAACTGTTGTTCTATCTGACTGACTGAAGTTGCAAAATTGATATGACCCTTTTAAGACCCTTTTTTTACCATATTATGAAACTTTATTTATTTGTAGTGCTGTTGTTGGTACAGTATATGTCTAGCTAGTCAGTCCCCTATGCTCCCTTCACCATTATAAAGTTAGACAGTCTATATAGAGTTGAATTGCCTAGTTCTATAAAAATAGATTCTAAAGATTTCTAATTATCACATTGGCTCATTTTTGTGGAACTTTCAACTGAATAACGACCATATCACTATAAAGATAATAGTCTTATTAATAAACAGCAAGGATTTAGACCAGAAAGGATTTAGGAAGGTGAATGTGAAATTTCATTTTGTTTCCTTTTTTAATTTTTAATTTTGAGTTCTTTCCCTTTTTTCTCAAATGATAATGAAGCCTTTTCAGCCTGTCTGATCTTCAAAATTGTATTCTTTTTTTGGCTGCATTTTTTTCTTTTGGCTGCATCAAACTGACATCTTAGCCATTATAACACAAGGATTTCTTTCCAGTAATAGTGCTGGCAGGTTTTCACTGGGAATACACTGCTTGTTCTCCTGCTATGCTTTTCACAGCATGATGACATTTTGGGCTCAGAAAGATTAATAGTTAATTTTTCACTAGGCCTACTTCTTGCCTGACACATCACTTTTGCTAATTTAATTATTTATTTGGCATGAAACCAAACAATTCAGAGCCAATGAACTTGTATTTAAAAATGTTCTGATTAGCACAAAAGCTAAATCCAATTTATGCTTTCATATAATCTGTACAATGTTGTCTGTTCCATTGATTTCCCATTTGTTTATTGTGCAGCTTGTCTCTTTAAACTGAGCAAGAAGGGATCACTGTTTCCTTTTACAGGTCTTTTTATTATACTGTTGTTTGTATACATTTTCTTTAGGTAGCCCAGCCACCACACATCGGAATTTGACATCAAGCAGCCTCAACGATATCTCAGACAAACCAGAGAAAGATCAGGTAAATCCAGTTTCAGGATTTCTTTTAATTCACATTTTCAGATTTCTCTTTTTTTAGATGTCCTAAGGGCTGTTTGTCAATCTATAAGGTAATAAATGAACATTTGAATGACATGTAAATTAATAAACTGACTAATAGTTTAATTAGAAAGAAAAGCATTTATGTACACACTTCAGCTGGATCTGAGCTCAGTCCAAATAAAATATCTATTTTATTGAAAGGGGCTGCAGATCTTAAATAATCCATTAATTAGTAGATAAATCTTTGTGTTAACCTTTAAATCTATTAACATTTATGCATTTTTAAAGACATGACACACATTCTTAACATGTTGTAGTGTTTATATTTGAACAGTATGTTCTAAATCAATAATTGGATTGAATTTAATTCAGATTGGTGTCATCCATGACTAAAAATATTTTTGCCCCTTTTTGGTATATTTTACTATTCTTCTTTTTCTGACAATATATTTAGATGTTAATTTGGTTTCATATTGAATAGAACAAAAACAGTGGAGTGTGCAAAACAATGACATAGGTGGTAAAAATAATAATAATGGACACTTCCATTTCTAATATGAGGGGGTTGTTCTGGGTACAAATTATGGGTTGTATTGTGCTTTGTGTAACTAGTGATTTGGCAGTACATATATCAGATGTATCAGATGGTAAAGCCCTAGTACTTCGACATACTGCTTTGTTTTACTACATTCATTCTTGCCTTAACAAAGTAAAGAATATCGGTAATTATTTTATTTAATCCTATCTCTGGTGTGCAAGGTTTATTTTGGCATCTTTACACATGAGTGTCATTTTATCCTCTCATTTACTAAATCTAAGCAATAATCAAATTGTAATAGAATTAATACAGTTGTTATTTAAATACTCAAGCATTTTGATTGACAATTATACTGCAGTGATAAATAATGTCAGGACCATTTTATATTAAAAAAAACAGTATAAACTAGTGTAGATGATCTGCAGTGCTACTAATGAGTCAGTCCTATCTCATGAGATTGGGTCCTCCGTGTTAAATGCTTGGCTAGTTAGATGTGTTTGTCCATAAATAGTTAACTAAACTGCTCATGCAGTTCAAAAAGCCATTTAAGACTGAATTATAGATCTTTGTAATTAAACTAGGGAACTGTTTTATTATTGTGTCAAATTTTAACCCCTTTTGATGAAGTTGCAAACTGTCTAAATTAGATTTTTAAGCTATGACAAATAATGGCTCTAACATGACATTACAGTTCTTTTGAATTTTAAAGGTAGATTTAGAATGTTTAAATAATTTAATTTGTAAGGTTTAAATATTTTACATAGCTTAAATTATTATTTTTAAAATCAGTCTAAGTTGAAATTACACTTTTAGCTGCATTTAACCTTGGAGGCAGCAGTTGAAGTTGCTTAACAACAATTTATGTTTATGTGAGCTGGGTGTGCTAATTATCTTTGGCCTGTAAATTTCACATTTGGCATGGCCTCAAAGGCTATGAGCTGGCAGATGCCACTGCCTTTAAAGTTGGACTTCAATCTATCATGGGTTTTAACAACAACTCTTAGGAATACCTTAATTTAACAATACTTTTTGCTGGTTACCACTAGTTCCTCTGAGTTAAAAGCAAAAGAATTCTGGACCCATAGTGGGCCCTTGCTGTTTTCCAGAATGAGCAATCTTATGTATAGCCACCAATCTTTGTAATTTCCATGACTTTGACAGTTGTGCCTGTTGCCTTCATCACATCTCGCCTCATGAAAGTCTTGGCACAAAAGCTAGCTGGGGACTCTTATTTAATGAGGTCAAGTGTTTGAGCTTGATTTATACACTTTGTTCATACATTCCACCTCTTTACTGATCTTCATCCTGTTTAGTTGAAGAACAAGTTTATGAAGAAGCTACCCAGAGATGCTGAGGCTTCCAATGTTCTCGTTGGAGAAGTGGACTTCCTGGACACTCCATTTGTGGCCTTCGTGAGGCTGCAGCAGGCTGTCATGTTGGGAGCACTGACTGAAGTGCCTGTGCCTACCAGGTATGACCGGCTTTTGTCTCATAAAGTTAAAGATAAAAGTAAATGTAGTAAGATGATATTCGGTTTAAAAAGGTCTTAAGTAAAACAATATCGAAGTAATTTAAATGTACACTTTCAAATGGAAAATGTAGATTTAACCCTAGGTGTATTTTTTTCCCTGTGTTTTTCCATAGATTTCTATTTATTCTTCTTGGGCCCAAGGGTAAAGCTAAGTCATATCATGAAATCGGCAGAGCAATTGCCACGCTGATGTCTGATGAGGTAAACACAGGCTTTCTTAGCTAATCCTTTGCGTCATTAATTTGAATAGACTGTTTGTCCTGATAGTGTGCCTTTACAGTGTAGCACAGTCTGCTGTGCTTAAAATGTTCTATTGTAATTATACAACATACCAAAGTTTTTGTTTAGATTAGTAATGTGTGGGGAGAGTCGGCCAGTAATCACAGTTCTCTTATCAAGGTCTTCCATGAAATTGCATACAAAGCCAAGGACAGACAAGATCTTCTCGCTGGCATTGACGAGTTCTTGGATGAGGTCATTGTCCTCCCTCCAGGCGAATGGGACCCTGCCATTAGAATAGAGCCTCCCAAATCCCTACCATCCTCAGATAAAAGGTAATTGGTGTAGGGGAGGTCAAGTGTGTCAACTTGTTACTAATTTAAAAGACAGTATATATTTTATTTGCAATGTATAGTTTGTTCAATGCATTGTTCACCTCATTTTTGTGTAACAAAGAAAAGTTTTCTGAGGGTAAAATATTTAGAAAGTAACAGGTTAATATAACATATCAAAAGGTTAAATATAACCTTATTGCTGAAAACTCAGAAATAAGGTGCCATATATAGTGTCACACAACTACTTGGCTGTTAAAGAGTAAGGGTTCCGCCAGCCTGTTCTGTGTTAACATAGACAACCTCATTTATTCAAAGAGGTGAAGAGGTGGAAAAGTAACAGCGCAACAGTTAATTAGATAAAGCACAACACCACCCCACAACACCAGCAAGCTGCTGCCACCACAGTCTGCACCCTCATTGCCAACACAGCCCGCAGAACATGACACAGAGCACTTAACATGCAGTCAAACCACCATAGCACACAGTGTACACAACACACTACATGTAAAAAGTCCTTACAAAATTATTCATAGACTGTTGAATATAAACATAGTGTAAATATATAAAAATAGTGTGATGTTGACACTTTTATAATCAGGTCCAAACAGAGTTGGCAGACTTCCCGCTTTTTCTGAACTGATTTCAGGGAAAATGGATTTATGTTCTGGAATATGTGTCAGACTAACTGTTTGGCTGTCTGTTTTTCTGTCTATGAGATTTTTTTTAATAGTATAATAGTTTAATAGTATATTGTACTATATTCCATGTTACTAAATTATTCCTTTATTTATATATTGTGGCATTGCTATGATAAAATTAAGTATTTTATAGATTGCCTTCTTATTGTCATGTTACATGTCTCAAAGCAATGTCTAAGAAATGTATAAGAAATTTGAGCAGTTCAACTTTAAATTACCTTCCCTGTGACGGGTATTTAAGGACATTATGTACATTGACTGTCTTGTTCTACAATCTCTGTTCGTCTTTTATATTGTCCAGGAAGAACATGTATGCTGGAGGGGACAGCACACAGATGAATGGAGACACGCTTCACAGCAGTGGACATGGGGGTGGGGGTCACGCGGTAGGCGATGAGCTGAAAAGGACAGGGAGGTGAGTCTCTTATTGCCTTTAATTTCCTAAAAAAAAAATCCTCTCAGTTCTCTGTAATGTCTTTGCCCTCAAGTTAATGTTTGTATAAATTCTTTTAAGGGAACAGATTATGCCGAACTTCTGAATACATAGTTTATTTCTGATAAAGGGCTTGTTTTGATCTCTGTTCAAAATTAATAGGATTATCTTAATATTTAACACACACTGAAGTCAGCATGTGCTCTGTTTACTATGAAGAGACTGTTGTGGTTGGATTTGATGTTCCTATTACAGTACAATCCCACTGTTGGCTTTAGAAACAGCCTGACCTTTGGCAAAGAATTTCCTTGTACTGTTAGTACCAGTTTTTGCAGATTAACTTTCTACAGATTTTATCTGTTACGAAGCTGAATAAAAAATTTACTAGATTTTAAAATTTCCTAGTATTTGGTACATTCCACTTACATTTGCAGTTGAGCTGGCATGAACTTCACAGGTTTGTGCAAAACCTGATAATTCATGTTACTCCTGAATGTTTTAAAGAGCATCTTGTATGCTTTAATAGAAGCAAGAAATGTTGACCTTTTGTACAAAATTGTTATCATGGTCAGTGTTACATATTTACTTGATTGTTAGCCTAGAAATAAAGCAGAATTATGAATGTTTCTTATTCTTGTTGTCATCAAATTTTTTATTTTTTTTATTTTATAATTTTTTGGTTTAAATCTTAAGACATTGATTAAAATAAATTTAAATTAGGCTTAAAATAGGTTTCAATTAGATTCCTCCTCCAAGATTTTTAATTGTGGACTTAGAATGTGTATAATTTGTTCTTCAGGTTTTGTGGAGGCCTTATACTTGACATCAAAAGAAAAGCCCCGTTCTTTGCCAGTGATTTCTACGATGCACTACACATTCAGTCTTTGTCTGCCATTCTTTTCATTTACCTGGGAACGGTAACCAATGCCATCACATTTGGAGGATTACTGGGGGACGCCACAGAAAACATGCAGGTAAAGATAGAGCTACGAATCATGAGAAACTTAAAACAACATTATGGTTGTGCCATTTAGACTGTCTAAATAAGACTCCAAGCAACCTTGCCAGGGATTACATTATAATTCAGTCAATCTTTAACTGATGCAGATTTGAAGCACCTTTTCCCTGGCCTTCTTTTGATTTGCTGACAGGTCATGTAAGTTAAAGTCTCACACTTCATATGATAAGTTGTCTTAAAGAATTCTGAGGTCTGCATGTATCACAGGATGGTCAATGTTTTAACTCATGGGAGCCCTTTGCTGTATGTCAGGCAACAAAGTGCTGTAATTTGGAGTGATCCAACGGTCATTTAGAGAAATTTAGCACGCAGGCTGCAAAGCGGAGCAATGAAGTGTGTGATATTAGAAAACAGATCCCTTTGTGCATACCCTTTCTCTCGAACAGATACATACACAAAACACTGTTAATGGACTTCATTCATTTCCCCCCAAAATTTTGAGTTACAGTTATTAATAAAAAATGTCTGTGATTCCATGTACTGATTGGGACAAGACTGTGATCTTTGTGTTTTTTTGGGTGCAGTCATAATGCAAGGCCACGTGCTCGGAATGTGCACATTCCTATTGGAACAAACAAGACTTAAACATGAGATGTGTTTGTAACATGCACATAATTAGGAGAACAAATTAATCAAGTTGATCATATCTGTCACTACTATTTTACAGTCACCATTTTGAGCATGAGATCGATAAAATTTAATTTTCTTTTCTTTTTAAATGCGTTGTGATGGCAGCAGTATTTAAACCCATTATTTTAACATAGAAAGCTGGCAAAAAATAAAATCGTAATAAAGGTGTACCAAGCTTTGTTTGATTTAGACAGGATTAGAATTAAAAAAGTGTCTGTGAGATTCATACCTTCCTCAGGGAAACTAGTTCCATCCGAATAAGGCTTTGATTGTAAAGCACTCAGGAATTATAGCAATGGTAGTTATCACATCAGCTCTCTTCATTTCAGAAGACTTTCTGCATGGAAAATAACTGTGACGGAACCCTTTGTGTGCTGTGTGTAGGGTGTGCTGGAGAGCTTTCTGGGTACAGCAGTGTCTGGAGCTGTATTCTGTCTCCTGGCAGGGCAGCCTTTGACCATCCTCAGCAGTACAGGGCCGGTACTAGTGTTTGAAAGGCTACTCTTCAACTTCAGCAGGTGCTTCATTATCTTTTCATTATCTGTTTTTATTTTATTTAGAATGTGACATCACCATGTGGCAACTGTAAGTCAACCAAATGTAAAATTCTTTAAAAAAATACTAGTAATGATGATGCCCAAAGCTTGTCCTTGATATTTTTCGTTACTGTACTGTCTTTGAAAGCAGTATAGCATTGTGTAATTAATTTCCACAAACCATGTAGCTATGCAGCCATGCGTAATTGGTGCTTATGACTTAATTGACATCAATTGTGACATTTTGTGATATACAAAATATCACCCTAATTTCTATTCTAGTTTCTATGTAAAGTTAATATCTTTCTTTCACCATTCTCCTCAGGGATAATGATTTTGACTACCTAGAATTCCGTCTTTGGATTGGCTTGTGGTCTGCCTTCTTCTGCCTAGTCCTGGTGGCCACCGATGCCAGCTTCCTAGTGCAGTATTTCACTCGATTTACAGAGGAAGGCTTTTCCTCTTTGATCAGCTTCATCTTCATTTACGATTCTTTCAAAAAGATGCTGAAATTGTCCCATTATTACCCAATCAATGCAGACTACAAAATCGACTATGTCACGCAATATGACTGCATGTGCATGGCACCCACTGAAGGTAAGTAATGGTACATTTCCTGTATGTCTCTATTTTTAATGTTATGGTTTGATGCTTAGAGTAGATGCTGATAAACTTACTGACCCTTCATTTAGTTTTAGGTTTGTGAACTTACCTGAAGTTTTATTTGCATTTTAAATTTCTAAGTGCCTTTCAAATGCCTCTTGCATACACACCAGAAGTTAGATACAAAACTGTAGGTGCTGACCAAACAGAAAAAATGGAAAATGTCCATTTTGCAGATTACTGATGCATATATAACATTGTTTTGTTCACTGAAGCAAACATGATGTAGTTCAAAGTGACCTTTTTTCTGCCTAGTTTCTATCACAAATGAGTGAGACAGAGAGTGTAGCTCAATGGTAGTAAATTGAAGGTTGAAGGTTGAAGGTTACTTCAAGAGTGGAAGCACCAAGTTTAGATAGGGATGGATTCTTATCATTTGAGGCCTATTGAACTGTTGTTGAAAGGTGTCCAGGTCTATATTTTGTCAAATGATTATAAATATGGCTTTCAAAAATACTTAATTGTCACTTTTGCTGTACAATTTCTGGTGTTCAAGTGATAGTCTTTATGTTTTTGTTAAAACTTTTAAGACTGCTTGACAAAACTGGGCTTGAAGCTTTAAAGCAACCCTTGTTCCTATGTATAAATATAGTGATGTCATAGATCTGCATTTATTTTCCTCAAATGTTTCAGCATTGCACAACAGCAGATATTTCTTACCTTGTTGACTATATCAACAACAAAAGACAGCAAGAAGATTAATGAGAAGATTAATGTAAGAAAGGCTTGGTCCAGTTGTATAACTGCTAGAGCTATAGTAGCAACACAAAGGTCATGGGTTTAATTCCGAGGAATTGCACATGCAAATCTGTATAGCTTGAATGCACTTTGACTGAAAGCATCAGCCACAAGTTTTATATTGATGTGAAAAACGTGTCAAATCCATTGTCACCACTAAACAATGTCCCTAGCTTGGCCAGTAAAATTCCAGACGACTGTATAATTGCAAAACTTAGTTTTAGAAGTTGTGGTGTAATAATAAAACAACTTCTTTGTATCAATGTAATGTTTTATGCCTGAGTTAACAGTGGTGACAGTGGCTTGATTCACAGATGATAGATAAGTTTTTTGTTCTATGGGGTAGGTCAGTTGGAATGAAAGAACAAACCGGGGGGTGAATGTGGACGTGAGGTGCTTTGGGGTTAATCTCCTGCATACATGCGGTGCATTAAGACAGTACAGAGAGAGCCTTCATCCAAAGCGTGCTGGTTTCCTCTAAACCACCACTAGCTGATCTTCGCACCCCCGGCCTTACATCCAGTCTGATGCCACAGAGAGAAACAACAGCTGTGTGGAAATTAGTTCCAGTTAGGGGAAAACCAGCAAAGAAACTCTTTAAAGATAAATTCTGTGGAGAAGTGGTGAATGTTTACAATTACAGTCATTGCGGGCTGGCACATATGTCAAGCTTAACTTGCCCACTACCATAATAAAATGTTTGCTCTTTAGGAGATTAATTCACTTTGTCTGCTTGTGAAATCTGTCATGTGTGTTGAGAGTTTAAGTGGCTGTTTAAATACCATTATCTGCTGACAACCTCAGTGTGAGGTAAGCTAAAATAAATCACAAGAGCCATTCCAAAGGCATGTTGTTACTTATCACAGAGGGTAGATGCATAAGATTATCAATTTTTATCAATTATCAATTATCAAATTGTATTTACACTACTGTATATTGATGTATATATTGTATATTATGTTGTCTCCTGTAGTCCAACTGTACAAAAAATGGTAAAATGTATACCTCTTTATCCACATCTTTCCTCACATCACCATTGATGCCGTTGAGGGGAGTGACTTCCTGTAGGATACTTAGTATTTGGGGGATGCACTTCTGTTTAGTATTGTTAGTATTTTAGTATTTAGAATTTTGTTATGAACTAGAGAAGGTTACTGATGATGGTGAATAGTTAATGATCTGAAAGAATATGTGCCATTAAAGGCTGTCACAACAGGTACAGAAAGCATAAAAAATGTTTGATCATAACTGTTACAACTGCTGCTTTCTCCACTTCTTTGTTATTTTGTAATAAAATAAATTTATAATTTCTTCAGTTTCTCAGACAAAAAATAATTGAAAATGTCAACATATGTCACTGCTTTTCACATTATCAGTGTAGATGTAGGCACTGAGCATCTTTATAGGGTGAGGAACTATGTTTACTGTGTTTCTGAAATACTCGCCTATGCTGACACTGCTAACTAGTGTTGCTAGTGGTTGTTGACATTATAGACTTAATGTAAAAAACAAATTGTCCAGGTAACGTGGTAATGCCTAACTAAAGAAATCAAGCTGAGAACTGGAAGTCTTGACCATCATTCCTACACGAATATGCAAAGCATAGGTGGATTGGTTTGCATAAAACTGTAGGTCCGACGAATACATGTATTAGCCTGTGCCACATAATAAATATTTATGGATCTTTCCTATGTGAACTTTTTAACACTTTGTGTTTTTCAGTTAATACTTCAGATGTTTACAGTGATTCTCTTGATCCAACATCAGTCTGGACTGTAAATTACAGCTATACTGTAAGTGGTTTCTAGCATTTCTAGTGTTTTCTAGTGCGTAAGACTTGCTGGATTCTGTGAGGTTACTAAATGGAACTTTGTACTTTATAAAAACACAAGAGAAACTTCCTTGTTCTGGTTATTTTCACCAATGCATGCTGCAGTTTTATTCCTTAAATTAATGGCTAAACCATCCTCTCCTGATCTGGCTAAAATTTTGGTCTTTTATACACCCCTGTCTATAACCTTTCAATTGCAAATAATAGAGAAAAGGTTTATTTAACAATGGCCTTTTTCAGATGGTTACCTCAGTTGGAGATCAATGAAACATAATTCCCCAAATCTTGCCAACATCTTTGTGACTTCTAAATGAGGCATAGGTTTCGCGCCCTTTGTTAAAATCCAAACAGTAACAGCACCAAATTATAACCTCAAAGAATTTGAAAACAACAAAACGTCTGCCTTTATAACAGGAATGTCTTTCAGCTTTTAAAAGAATGTTCTGGACTTAATACAAGCTCTATTGATGGCATTTGTGGCATGATGGAATGAAGCAAAACAGTGCCAGATATCTAGAGGCTTAAAACAGAAATATGAAGCTTCAATTTAAATTAAAGCACCTGTTTTAATTATTCAGAAAGTGCTTTTTTGGGCTGCTTGTGTAAAATTGTATTAGGTAATACAGGTGTGTAACAGGTAAAAAAGTTTACCTGACAACTAGTAGTTAGTTTTATGACAACTAAAATTTATATTAAAAAATAAAGCAATAATAATAATTGCATATAACTTTACACAGATAAGATCAGTCACACTAGTTTCACAACAGCGTGTATAATGTTTAGTCTTGTGTCAATACTTTTGAAACATTGTGTATTGTAATATTTACTGCCTGGGTTTACATCTCATTATGTTATATCTCTGATTATGCCACAGATACTGTCAAAAGAGGTTTTAACAAGCAATGTTTTCTTGTCACTGTTATTCAAATATCTGTAGATTTGATATTCCAGTTGTATTTTTTAAATTAACTTGCGTGTCATTTATGCAGCCCTCAAATGCCAGCTGGTCGTCCCTGTCAAAGAAGGAATGCTTGACATATGGAGGGGAGTTGGTGGGCAAGGCCTGTAATTTTGTGCCCGACATCACTCTTATGTCCTTCATCCTCTTCTTTGGCACCTACACATGCTCCATGGGTCTGAAGAAATTCAAGACCAGCCCTTACTTTCCTACTACTGTAAGTAGCTACACTTTATATTAGGTGTTTTTACATATGGTAGGGGTGGGTTTATCAAGAGTTTAATTACTTACAGACACTGGTTGCACATTATTTTATAGTATGTGCACTTGCAGTGTTCTCATCTAACAAAATACTGGTAACTGCATGTACCTTATGGTTAGGTTCAGGGTTTAGACCTAGTACAATAACAGTAACACAATAAGTACATAGTAAGTACATGTAGAACAGGCCCTTTTAAAATGAAGTAAAATTTTTCAACTTGTATACAATAGTTACATTGTATTCATTTTTATATGTAAGTACATAGTAGTTAAAGACACCTTATATAAAGTGGGACCACCACAGTTGCTACTGTATGTTTCCTTCTTTGTCAGGATGAATTTGTTGATCCCTGGCATGCCCACATGGAAGCAGATATTCAGACATCTCTGATTCTAATCTGTTCGGCAGTTCTAGAGTTGTACAACAGCATGTAATTCACACTTTGTTTTTTTATTTAGGTGAGGAAGCTCATAAGTGACTTTGCCATTATACTGGCCATTTTGATCTTTTGTGGTGTCGATGCTCTTGTTGGGGTAGAAACACCAAAGCTCATAGTGCCAACTGAATTTAAGGTAAGAATTTAATTTCGTATATGCAGTGATGTTCATTAAATCTGCTCAAGACAACATTTGCCTTGACTGCAAACTTCTTTGATCTTCAATCCACACTTCTCTCATATCTTAAGCCAACAAGCCCAAACCGTGGCTGGTTTGTGCCACCATTTGGAGGTAATCCCTGGTGGGTGTACCTGGCAGCTGCTCTGCCTGCCCTGCTGGTCACTATCCTGCTCTTCATGGATCAGCAGATCACCGCTGTCATCGTCAATCGCAAGGAGCACAAGCTCAAGGTAGACCCGCCTTGAGTCTGCAGATAGTTTATCACGTTTGCTTTGAGCTGCCCAGAACCACAGGAAATACTTGCAGCATTGTGAATAACTATACTGGCCAGTCTCTTACCAATACAAATTGTACAATCTTTTGTCTGTAAGATGTCAAGATGTCAGACAGACAATTAGAGACATTGGTGCAGAGAAAATAACAGCATCAAAAATATTTTTAGAAAATAGATATTTGAGAATTTTTAATTAAATTGAAAATTAAATGTTAAATAATTTTTAACCAAAAGTAATAATTTTACTTAAAAATTGTCATTGTGATACCCTGTGTTTGTAAGGCAACAGCAGGCCTTGTGGAGAATAATTTTATAATTTGTTTTGCCGTTCATACTCATTGTGCACTAAGCGGTTTTACCCAACCATTGCACTGTTGTACCAAATAGGAACAGATTTTGAACAGTGAAACAAAGAGGAATTGTTAATCATACAAAAGCAAACCATTCATTCTCTTCTAGTGTGTAATGTGACAATGGCCATAAAACATTGTGATCTCTTGCTATAATGCCTCCCCATGGAACTGTTATTTCCATTGCTGTGTGAACTAGACTGCCTCTGTGACATACTCCACCTGTTCCTTTCCACTGGACTGGAAAGCAGCATTAGTTTTTAGCATGTAACCTGAACATTAAATCTGATGAAATGATGTTGAAATCAATCACCACAGCCACTGACCACTGTCAGAACTGACTGACATAAGCAATGTTTTGACTGAGCTGTCATAATACATTCACAATTTACCAGGCATAATGATAATATTTGGAAACAAACCTTTTCTTTTGTATTCATTAGAAAAGTGCAGGCTACCATCTGGACCTGTTCTGGGTAGCTGTTCTGTTGGCCGTGTGCTCGTTTATGGGTTTGCCCTGGTATGTAGCTGCTACGGTTATTTCTATCGCTCACATTGACAGCTTGAAAATGGAGACAGAGACTTCTGCCCCTGGAGAGCAGCCCAAATTTTTGGGTGTCAGGTATGTTCTAAAGCATATAAAAGATAAATTTAACAAATTCAAATAAAACAAATTCAGATGATTCTAGAAATTTTTAAAATCTAGATTTATAAAATCTAGATGTATCTTACTTTCTCTGTGGATGAGACTGCAGAGTTTTGCTCAGTGGGGTGCCTGTTAAAAAATGTTGCTTGTTTGATTAAATTCCAGAGGGCTTTATTGATGCAGCTGTAAGCTGAACAAATGTAAACAAGCCTGGTTCTGTTAAAAACACAACCACCAGTATATATGACATATTTTCATTGTTGTGGTTAGGTAATTGATCAGATATGTATCTGATAAGTATATCAGATATTAATAATATACTGATTATTATAAGAGTTTATTGACATTAATTAATAATTGAAGAAATGTAATGTAAACAGTTTAAATTATTTTATGCTTATGGATAACAGATCTTTTTGTTAGCTTTATCTGTTTATTTTATTGTTAATGTTCGATGTGTAATTGTTTCCCTTTTAGGGAACAGAGAGTTACTGGTGTTTTTGTCTTCCTTCTCACTGGTCTGTCTGTCTTTATGTCTCCCATACTCAAGGTAACGACACTCATTAGTATCAAGCTTGCACTGTTGTAATGAGATTTGTGATAATGTGTGTAATTGTCTTTAGTATCAAATCATGTTATTTTATGACTTTAAATTATTTCATTTCCTTCACATAGTTTATACCTATGCCGGTGCTGTATGGTGTTTTCCTTTACATGGGTGTTGCCTCACTCAATGGAGTGCAGGTAAGTAACAATTAGGGTTGTACACCATTCAGTATAGAATTAAGAATTGCTTTTAAAACACCACAAATCTAAACAGGACACAGGTGGAATCAGATTTAAAAAATAGAAAATAAGACCATATTACTTTTTCGGTACATTTTCGGTGTGTATTATCCATAAACATGTTATCGTACACATAACTTAATTGATCTGAAACATTAGTAATATGAATTTGTTTTAAATGAGATATTAAGCCATTTAATTCAAATTCTAAGGTAGCCAACACTTAAATTCTTCGAACTGCTGAGATACTATGTTGAGGCATTTAAACTACCTTAATTTTTGTTCTTAGTTTATGGACCGGCTAAAGCTGCTTCTCATGCCTGCCAAACACCAGCCAGACCTGATCTACCTGCGGCATGTCCCTCTAAGGAAGGTCCATCTTTTCACCTTTGTGCAGCTGCTGTGCCTGGCGCTTCTCTGGCTCCTTAAATCTACTGTGGCTGCAATTATCTTTCCAGTTATGGTTAGTCACTTATCTCTATTACCTATTTTCAGGAATGGCAAAAGAATTTATTACTTGTTTTGTTAGAATATCTTTTAAGGAAAAAAATTCATCACAGCAGTATAAAGTTGGTCTTTTGTAAGGATGAGCAACTCACAGATTGAATAGTTGAACATTGTGACCATCCCTAATTTTTGCAGCATATTTCAAACCCTCTAGAAAAATTGACAAAATGTTCCACTAGCATAATTGATAAAGATTAATGGTGTATAATGTTTGTCAGTCAGCAATAATATCAACAGATAGTGATGTGCCATACCTGTCAGTTTGCAAAACAAGCATGTTTCATCCTCTGTTGCATGCATCCGAAACAACTTTTGCTTTGTTTTCATTGGTCAGATCTTGGCTTTGGTTGCTGTGAGGAAGGCATTGGATTATGTTTTTTCTCAGCATGACCTCAGCTTCTTGGATGATGTCATACCTGAGAAGGACAAGAAGAAGAAGGAGGATGAGAAAAAAAAGAAAAAAAAGAAACAAGGGAGCATAGACAGTGATATGGAAGATGTGAGTGTCCTGAAATATACCATGTTTTGTAGCTGTAACTTGTATCTATTTAAAGCAACACATAAATTATTATGCACCAAAGGTTTTTTTTCTCAATTAATAAAAATTATAGAAAATGTTCAGATTTAGGATGTGTGTGGTTTAAAGGTATTACACTGGTTAGTGTATAATTGGTAAAAACATTGTACTGTTGGAGCAGCAATAACAGTGTGCAGACATTTTTCAGGAAAAGTGAGTCTATTTAAATAAGCACTTTAGGCTTGTAGATTACATCTTATATCCTTACTGTTTACTAACAGAAATGTGTATCTGACTGAACTGCCTTTCTTAGCAGCAAAGTGGAGCACACTGCACTATGGAACTCACTGTGCTTATTATGATAAAAACAACAATTAAAAAACATAGCTACAACTTTTAACACCAGATATCTCAGTGAACAGGTTTTTATATTTACGTTTACATAGTATAGCAGCCAATTTTTACACCAGAAAACTTACAGTGCCATAAAGAAACACATTAAATCAGTTCCATTTTACAGTATGACATCCATACATTAAATGTTCAAAAAGGTTTTGTTTGATACTATTTTGCATAGGAAAGAGGAGTAAAGGTTTGAAGATGCTATGGTTCAGTCCTTTAAGCTCTTTTAACTATTTTTTCCTGTACAGTCTGACTGTCCTTTAAATGAGAATGTCCCCAGCATTAAAATCCCAATGGACATGATGGAGCAAGAGCCTTTTTTAGGAGATAAGGCTTCTGACAGTGAGTAGACCAGACCTGGGGCCTCCCCTTAACTTCGGGCCCCATAATGAGTTCTCTAATCAATGATTTACCATGACAGTTTTGCTTGTTCTTTTTGTTGGTTGCAGTGCACAATGCTACTAACACCTCTGTTACATTATGTCTGTGGAATTTGTCAGTTCTCTATGACCTTTGGCAGCTTCATTATGTCTATTTGTCCTGTCATAGTCATGTTTGTTTTCTGAGACTTCCATTGCAGTTTACTAAGCATCTTTTCATTGCATGCTAACATAAACTTGACACTGGGGTACTTTATCCTTTTTAATCCTCATTGAATGTTTTGCCTGATTTGCTGACACTTGCTAAAATGCTGGTCTGTCTCAACATCGTATCATGTGAAATCTACAGGAAATGCTATTTTTCCAAATGTTCCTAATGTAAGTTTCATGACTTGAACCCTTAAAAATAATTAAAACTAGAAATTTTGTATTTTTAGATGAGTATTAAATAATTAAATAAATGTGATGATAATTATTAAAAAATAATCCCAATAAATAATTTTACATTAAAACAATATAAATTACTTTGATATATCTAGTCTTCTAAGACAAGTTTCTGTCTGGCCTTTTTGCATGTATCTGTAAACTATATGCTGATGCTTGTTCCTTGTGAATGTAATCGCATGTTGTTGGTGTTTTATGTCTGTGTTTAACTAGACATGAGGCCATGTGTGTGCCAGTTATGAACCATGTGTTTATTTCCTGCTCTCTGTATCTCACAGGAGAAAAGTCCCCTTCATTCCTTGACCGATATTCATCGTGCTGAAAAGCGTCACTACTTTCATACCAGCCCAATGTCAAGGTGAGAATCAATTGGGCTTATGCAAGCTAGTATGCATTATAGTATGCATGGGTAGTTGTGCAAGTACAAGCATGTGTTTGAGTTTGCGTGCATTATGGAGCCTGCTACAAAGTTCAACTAAGATAACGTAATGTGGATCATTACTAGGGGTTTTGCAGTTACTATTTGTGGTTTAAACCGCAATTGAAACTACCAATTGTAGTTTAAACTGCAAAACAAACTGTTTTGTTTAAAAGTAAACAAATTAAAATTTGCTTGTGAAATAAATTGTCGCTAATCAATATTTTTCAGCTCAGAGAGACTCCCATTAAATGTGCCTCAGATTAAAATTGACATGGACCCAAATGACAACAATGGCTACTACTGGAGAAACCGGGGGTCGGAGACATCCATATAACTTTTCCTTCAATCTCCAGTCTGCAACAGGTTTTAATAAAATCGTGTAAATCCCACAGTATTCTTTAAATGTGCAGAAAGCCAGTTTGCCAGGTATATATTTTTTAAGGACAGTTTTCCATCATGGACACTTTCAGTGAAGTGTTAAGAATGGCTTGAGGAATGCTTGTGTTCTGCTCACCTAATTACTATGGTTGCAAATCCCTAAACTACTATGCAATTTAGTTCATTGTTTACTTTTTGTGCTGAGCTTTAGAAAAATGCTGTAACTGTTTTTCCACAACAGGTAAAGAATTACTCTCTTTATTACCCATCCAATACAATAGAGTACAAATCTTTTTTTACCAAATTCACCTAACGTCACTGTTTTCCTTCTCCTTTATTTTTTGCTGCTCTACCTCTGTTTTATATGGTAGGCATTCTGTTAAAAAAGGTTTCAACTTTTTATTTCATTTTTTTTATTTGCACAGCATGAGATTGTAATGTTGATTTTGTGGTGTACATCTTGAGCAAACTATTCAAGAAAGTATATAATGATGAGAGAGAGAACACCTGTGAAATAGTATAGCACATTATTTAGCTGTTGATTAACCTGTTAATGATAGTTAATGTTATTGATATAATATTTATTGAACCACTGGTATTGATCCTGCTGTTTTTATTTCCTTTAACAAAACAGCATTTATGTCTAATTCTCCGAAAATAATAGTAACCTGAATGATTAATAAAGTCTACTCAGTCATTTTAGTTCCAAATGTTATTTGCTTTCATACCAGGTTCATGCAAATCTGTGAGGTACATGTGTAAACCCAGGATCTACTTATCCTGCAAATGATTTACCCAAGTGTCTTATAATGAAAATAATACATGACGTTCTTTTAGGTCTTATATATTGTCTATTGAAATTCAGATCACTTTTAAATTTTAATTTGTACATTTTTAAGTAATTATAGTCATTGATTGAATGTTATAAGTTGTGTCTTTTGTAATAGTGAGTGTCACTAAACAATGTGACAGTCATATTTGAACGAAAATGGCTATATACTGGGAAAGAGAATGTGCTGTCCAGATGTAGCAAATGTAGCATGCATGTCATAAACATGTTATCCTTGAGCCTTGATCTTTGATATGTTATTCTTTGTTGATTCCAGCTAATTTTTCTTAATCTCTCCTCTCATATACATATACAAAAACATATACAAATCGTAACTGATAGTACTTCAAAAATCAAGTTTTAACCTTGTAAGTATAAGATTGGATTTTTAACACACCTTGCTGAAGCAGACGAAATATGTTGTTAAAGCATGTCTGGCAATATTCTTGAACATATCAATGCTAAATATTAATTGTAGAATCTGTAACATTGATACATTTTTAATCACGTTTTGTGACTTTTTCAGAACAAAACTGCTGAAATTATTGTAGAATTTATATTTTTCAAAGGAAATGAATATTAAAAATAAATTGAATTTATTTATTTTTCTGTACATTATTTTGTGTGTGTGCGTGTGTGTGTGTGTGTGTGTGTGTGTGTGTGTGTGTGTGTGTGTGAGGGGGGTTTTCTTAACCATATATTGGGGACAAAGGTGTACCTGAAAATCAGCAAAACCTGACAAATCTGAGCAAAACCTTTTGGATACATTCTCATGTGTAAAAGTGCTTTAAAAATATAAAGTTTTTAACAATTTTTTAAAAAAAGTTTTTTGTAAGGCTTAGTGTGTGTGTTTTGGCTGTTTGTTTAAGTGTTACTGATATTACATGCTATAAATTATATTGTGACATTTTGTGAATATGTGTGGCTATATCTTCAGTACTTTGGCCATCTGGATGAAGATCTTCACTGCTTGAAGATTAAGGTGCAAAAAGTATAAGATCACCAAGTTAACTTACAATCTAAGCCTGCAGCAACCAGCTAAGTGACCGTTGTCCTTTATTAGCTTTTTTTAGGGATGACACAACCTCACCATCTAGTGTACAAAATTAAGTTAAAGAAACTTAATGACTTAAGAGATAAACATTATACAAAACACAGAGGCCTAACCGTAGGTAAATGTAAAATTTAAAAGGCATCTTTGCAGACTTCAATGAACCAAGATGCAGAGAAAGCTCAGTGGTCTAGACTTCAGTGAGGAAAGCCAACCACAGCCAAAGAGACAGTATCAGGCTGGAGGGGTTGGACGATGTTAGTGAAGAGACAGACCGACAGAAGTTTAACATTCATTATGAAATCTACATTACTTATTCACTAATAAAAACTAATTTTCTTCAGTGAATATTTCTCAGATTTGTATTGATATTTCTAAACAAAATGTTTTTCATTTTGTACAGACACACACATATTGCCTGGCAAAAATATCACAATTTCAACAATGTAAAGCATAAGTTTGTAGTAACAAATGTAGAATACTTTTTAAATATGATATATATATATATACACACACACACACACACACACACATTTGTAATAGAAATTTGTATTCAGTGCACAATGTAATTTTTTAGGAATACTACATTCAGTACACATCACTCATAAAATTTCTTTCCTTGTTATGCGAACAAAGTCCATAGTGCATTAGATGCTCAGTATGTGTTATAGTAATTTTGGTAAGGTGACCACAAGGCGTTCAGTTTAGTACTTATTCCCTAACCAACCCAGCTACCTGATCCTTTCATCATTCTACTGCCGTGTGCTGCCTTAGAATTGAGCCAAACTGAAGAAAGTAGTGGGTCCCACCAAAGCGGGGCCCAGTCACCCTCTGCTGGTAGATTCTGTAACTACGCCATTTGCCGTCCAAAAACTTCTTTTACCTACACAGACAGGACCCATCTAACTGACATAAGAAATTGTTTTGTTTATACATACAGTTAAATAGAGTAAAATGGCAGAACATATGCAGTACCTGTAAGTAAGCTACATTAAAAAATGTGTGTACCTTTACTTGCAGAAGTGCTGGCTAAAGTCTTTTCCATTTTTGTGTAAAATTTGATTTAGGTAAGTAAAAAGACTGGGCATATGTGCATATGTGGTCCTGCTGTCTGAGACTATAAGCTTGCTGAACTATGAACAGTCACAAAGTTCTGATGCATCTACAGACTCAACTGCTTTCTTTAAATACAAAACAAGGTGAAAACATCAGCTTATTTCAGGAGGTCAGGAGGTTGTGGACTATGCTTAATTTTGACAAAATGTTAAATGCTCTTAAAAATTACTTTGGATAAAAGCTTCTGCTAAGTAAATAAGCATAAATGTAGGTCGCCTCATGTGCTGTCAGGGGAGAGCTGGGGGGGTTTCACTCAAGTTTGAATTGAGAATAGGAAAAACACATTACTTCTATACCGGTGGAGCGGCTACTGGCAATATTTTCTCAACTACTCTGCACTATAGCTCAATAAACAGGTCACCCATAGCACAGCTTCTGCTTCAGACAGGAGTGCTGGCTAACAGAAGAAAAGCTCCAGGCCCTTAGCATTGATGAGGGAGATGGAGTTCTCCAAACAGAAAATCTTATGGCCCACTGTGGGTCCATTGACATCCTTGATTCTCCTCAACTTCCACCAGCTCCCTTAATAGACTGCAACAGCAACTTTCTGGAGGTCAAAATCTCATTCATTTTCTCCACAGAGGAATTGATTTTTAAAGATAATGAATAAACCTTTTGAGGAAGATGTACCACAAGCTTCAGGATGGAATATGGTTCTGTGATCACACGGGAACAGGATAACTTCTTTTAAAAAATGTGCTTTTAGGCAAATAAATTCCTGTTGTCAATTCAGCTAATTAGACTGAATGATAAGTCCTTAATAAATCTAAGGCTTAGCAATTAACTTGATGTGTTGTTGGCTACTGAGCAATGGAGCTGGGGAATACCCATTAACTCTTGCTTGCATAATTAAATCCAGCTTTTTTTTAAAGGCATGTCGAGACTTCGAAACAATCTGATACCCATCTCTACGGTGACACCTAGTGGTTATTTGCACGTGTTAATCTGAAACAACCTCATACAAGTTTTGACGAATTATGACTAACATGATAGTGTTAAACAAGAAAGTGTGTGAAGCAGTTTATAGCGTTTTCGACTGGTATGCTGTCGCCTCTTGTTGCAAACCTGAATGAAATATCACATTGTTGTAAGAGACATTTAAAAAGGTTTTTAATGTATTGTTTTTAACATCATTCTGACAACTACATGAGCTTGGTTTTGTAACCTGTATGCTCCTTATGGTGAATAAATATAGGTTATTGTAGATATTGTATTGTAGTAATAAATGAAGATTAACAAGCCACGATGTCTCACATTTGTTACATATCAAGATTTGTACTCAAAAATATTGATTGCTCTGCTGTCAATGTGCAATCGCTCTTGCACTAGTTCCGAGTGGGGCTCAAAGTTTGACCAGCCGGGGGTCGGGGGCTAAAGGCTGTGATGAACTTTTAGAAACAGATGTGTGATTGTGTGGTTTGATCACACAATCCATTCGATTATAAACATCCTGCCTACTGGTCTGCTTCAGTCTGCTCACAATTGGAGTTGCAATTGCAATGCAAAGCAGGCCCTTTCTATCAAAGCAGGTATGTAATGCAGCTGTCAAATCATCAGTGAAACACACCAAATGTTGGGGACAAGAGGACAGAGAACCCAGATGCGAGAATGGTTGATTTATTGACAGATTAAATGGAAGCAAGGTAAACAGACTGGTAGTGATGACTTTCAGGATGCGCCGCCCGCTGGAACCAACTGGAACGTGGAGAAGGGAGACCCGGAACCCTCAGCCAGCGATGTAGATGTGTCGACCAGCAGACCCACAGACCAGCAGGGACCAGAGTGTTTCTGGAGAGTGACGAACCAACTCCGCAGCAGCAGGTGAGTTGTAGCTCCAATTGTGAGCAGACTGAAGTAGACCAGTAGGCAGGATGTCTATAATGGAATGGAATAATCTGGACTTTAACAACTAAGTGAAGTTAAATTAAACTAAACTAAGCTAAGCTAAGCTAAGCTAAGCTAAACTAAACTAAACTAACTAAACTGAGCTGGTCAGGAAACGGGAATAGCACGACAATTTGACAAGGACTGCACACACAAGGGGGAAATATAAAGGGAGGAAATCTAGCGGGAAAAAGGTGAGTGTGATAATGTGTGAATGAACACAGCTGGGAGCATTAACAAGAGGGGAGGGGTGACACGGCCACTGGAACACGTGGCGAGCTGTTAAATAACCGCATGGTACAACAGAAAACAATACAAACCCAGTTGAAATCCTGACAGTACCCCCCCAGGACCGCCCCCAGGCAGCCTGGATGGAGGTATACCCTGTCGACCGAGGAAGTACTCGATGAGGGAGCGATCCAGGATGTCCCGGGACGGCACCCAGCTTCGCTCTTCCAGGCCATAGCCCTCCCAGGCCATAGCCCTCCCAGTCCACCAAGTACTGAAATCCTCTGCCCCCACAATGGGCGTTGTGTATCCGCCAGACCATGTAAACAGGCTCACCATCCAAGAGCCAGGGAGGGGGCGGGGCTGGGGCAGGAGCAGAGGGACGAGGAAGAAGGGACGAGACCCGCACAGGCTTAATCCTGGAGACATGGAAAACAGGGTGAACCCGACCAAGGGAATTGGGCAGACGGAGCCTGACCACCACCATATTCAGCACCTTAGTGATCTGATATGGCCCAATGAACCTAGGTGCCAGCTTCTGCGAAGCTTCTTCTTCCAGGTGCAGTAACACCGATGGACGAAGGCCGAGGCCGACGGCACAGCAACCTCGGGTTGATATCCAAGGGAACACTCAAAAGGTGACATACCTGACGCAGACACTGGCAGGGAGTTATGGGCATACTCGACCCACAACAGCTGTTGGCTCCAGGAACTAGGATGCTGAGATGTCAGACAGCGGAGCACTCTTTTCAGATCCTGGTTGGCCCGTTTGCACTGCCCATTGGTCTGTGGATGAAAACCAGACAACAGACTCGATTTGGCCCCGATCTGACAACAAAATTCCTGCCAAAAGCAAGAGATAAACTGCGGTCTCTCGTCCGACACAATGTCAACCGGAAGACCGTGCAACCAGAAAACATGGCCAACCAACAATTGAGCAGTCTCCCGCGCAGATGGTAGTTTGGGAAGGGGAACGAAATGGGCTGCCTTGAAGAAGCGGTCCACCACAGTCAAGACGACAGTGTTACCTGCAGACTCGGGAAGCCCAGTGACAAAGTCAAGAGCGTGGTGAGACCAGGGAGCAGACCAACAGGCGGAGCGCTGGACGACTTGTTCTGAGCGCACACTGGACAGGCCAACACAAACTGTCTGACATCGGGCCTCATGGAAGGCCACCAAAATTGTTGGCGGATGGCAGCCAACGACCTCCAAATTCCTGGATGGCACGATAGTCTAGAGGAGTGAGCCCACTAAAGGACTTCAGGACGCAGCGCAACCGGCACAAACAGCCTGCCCTCCGGACACCCTTCTGGTACTTCGCCCACCCTACCGGCCTGCCTCACCTAGCGTTCGATTCCCCAAGAGAGAGCCCCTACCACAAATCCTTTCTTGAGAATTGCCTCGACCAGTGCACTCTCCACGGGAGACTCGAACACTCGGGAGAGGGCATCAGGTTTGACATTCGTAGAGGCGGGCCGGTAGGAGAAAGAGAAGTCAAAACGGCCAAAGAAGAGTCCCCATCGAGCCTGACATGAGCTCAGCCTCTTGGCTGAACGGATATACTCAAGGTTCTTGTGGTCCGTCCAGACCAGAAAGGGCTGCGGTGCTCCCTCTAACCAATGACGCCACTCCTCCAAGGCCACCTTAACCGCCAGCAGCTCTCGGTTACCGATGTCGTAATTCCGTTCGGCCGGGCTTAGCTTCCTGGACAGAAAAGGATGTACTTTGCCATCAGACTCAGACCTCTGAGACAGTCCCGCTGCGACCCCAACTTCGGAGGCATCCACCTCTATGATGAACTGCCGTTCAGGATCTGAAAAAAAAAGAATAGGGCAGAGGTTATTTGGGATTTAAGCTCACCAAAGGTCTCCTGAGCCTGTGAATTCCATTTGAACGGAACTTTGGAGGAAGTAAGAGCGGTCAGTGGAGCAGGACCGAGCCAAAGTTCCTAATCAATCGCCTATAGAAATTGGCAAAGCCTAGGAATTGCTGCAATGCCTTGCGGGAGTTTGGAGTTGGCCACTCGACCACGGCCTGGACCTTGGAGGGATCGGGATGAATCCCTTGGGCTGAGACTACCCCAGGAATGAAACCGATTCGGCATGGAACATGCACTTCTCCACCTTGACAAAAAGCTGGTTTGTGAGGAGCCGCTGGAGGACCTTCCAAAGTGCTGGATAAGTACCTGGAGAGACAGGGAAAAGATAAGAATGTCATTCAGGTAGACAAAGACAAACTTATTGATTATGTCAGCCAACACGTCATTTATAAGGCCCTGGAAGACGGCTGGAGCCTTCGTGAGACCGAACGGAAGGACTCGGTACTCGAAGTGTATTGAAGGCCGTCTTCCATTTATCGCCCTCCCGGATGCGGATAAGATGATAGGCATTGTGGAGGTCTAGCTTAGTGAAAACCTTGGCAGTAGTAGCTTGAAGGCTGGCGACATGAGCGGTAGGGGATACCAGTTCTTGACAGTGATGTCGTTTAGCCCCCGATAGTCAATACAGGGACGCAATGATTTGTACTTCTTCTTAACGAAGAAGAACCCCGCACCCGCAGGAGACAAGGAGGGACGAATGAGCCTAGCTCCAAGGGACTCTTCAATGTACTTGTTTGCTGACAAGGGGAACAACCGTCCATTAGGCTGAGAAGAGCCTGGGAGGATGTCTATGCCGCAATCGTAGTGCCTTGAGCTGGGGGAGACAGAGCCCGGGACTTGCTGAAGACCACCCCCAGATCGTGGTACTCCGCCAGGACACCGGAAAGATCTGCTGCCTCTAAAGCCAGGGCATTCTCAGTATAACAGGGGCCTTGTGAGAGTAATAACAAGAAGGCTGGCATGACTAGACTAAGACTATGAATAATATGGACTTTAACAACTTTAACAAGTGAAGCTACGCTAAGATAAACTAGACTGAATGCAGCAAAACATTGAGCGGGTCAGGAAACAGCAATAGCACGACAATCTGACAAGGACTGCACACACAAGGGGGAAATATAAAGGGAGGAAATCTAGCGGCAAACAGGTGAGTGTGATAATGCGTGAATGAACACAGCTGGGAGCGATAACGAGAGGGGAGGGGTGACGCGGGCACCAGAGCATGTGGTGAGCTGTCAAATAACAGTGTGCTTTGACAGAAAACAATACAAACCCGGTTGATCAGACCGAAATCCTGACACCGAAGCTTTATTTAGCCGTAGTCACACTTTGAATCACACTTTAAATACAGCAGTGTTTTGAAACATTTTTTGGGATCTTGACACAGTGTTGAAATTCACCCTTAAAAATCAAGCTGCTAAAAAGGGTTCACTTTTAGTCAGCCACGTTCGATGTTACATCAACAAACTGACATGAATTGACAAACTGAACTGACAAACTGAATGAAAGCAGCTCGCTTTCATTCAGATTTTTGCTTCAGAGCCGAGTGTGCGCTACTTGTGGTTTCCCACATCCGCTGCGGGTGACAGCGCAATCAACGGATCTCACTCGCTTCTGAAAGCATGGGGTCAGCAGAGAGCAGCAGAGATGGTTAGCGCTCTGAAAGCAGCAGAGATGGTTAGCGCTCTGTGAGGCCTTGAGGTCACTGTGGAGACTTCCTGCCGGGTAATTCCCTGTGGACCTCCCAGTCCTCTGCAGCGTTGGGACTAGAGCTGTCAGGTGGTGGCGGTGCTCCCCCCACGGGACCTGTTATTACCTTCGGCGTTCCAAATGAGGACGGGATGTTGATCACTGCATCAGAGAGTGAGCTGCTCTTCTCTGAGGATGAGGAGGAACTTCTCCCTTTCGGCTGGGTCATTCTTCCAGACTCAGAGTTGACAGCCATGCTTACCCAGGCAGCTGCGACCACTGCACGGGACGGGAGTTCCCCTATATCTCCCGTCCAAGCCTGTAAGCCTCTGGCAGCTTGCTGCCAAGTTTACAGTGTGGTTGGACAGGCAGCCTTCACCCTGCTGCCATGGCCATCCTGCAGGTTCATCAGGCCAAGGCACTCAAGCAGCGCTACAACCCCCCCCTCCCCGAGGCCCCCCGTCTTTCCCTCTTGGGATCTTTCCGTAGTCCTCTCTGGGCTATGGGGAGCCCCTTTTGAGCTGCTTGAGTTAGTCGAGCTGAAGAGTCTGTCTCCGAAGACAGCGCTCCTGACCGCGCTCGCCTCTATCAAGAGGGTGGGGGACCTTTAAGCGTTGTCAATCAGTGATTTGATCCTAGAGTTCAGGCCTGCCTACTCTCACGGCCTGGCTACATGCCCAAGGTTCCCACCAACCTTGCAGTTTTGAACCTGCAAGCGCTTCCCACGGAGGAGGCAGACCCAGCCCTTTCTTTGCTGTGTCCACACATTTACGTGGACTGCACTCAAAGCTTCAGAAGCTTTGATCAGCTCTTTGTCCGCTTCAGAGGGCGGCAGAAGGGAAAGGCCCTCGAGGCCGCCCGTCTTGTGTAGTTCAAAGCTAATCTTATTATGGAAAAGAACATTAGGCCAAGCATCGTCTCAGGCTTCCAATGCTAAAAAATGAACTAGCATTAGCCAAAAAGTGGTCCTCTCAATAAATGCTAGGTTTGTTGAATCAGACTGTTCTCAGAATTACCTGTGTGATGTGCATTTAACTGTTTGGTTAATTAGTATGCATTATTTTACATTGGAAATGGAGTGATTTTTGTGTTCATTGTGCCTTGTGTCATTCTAATTATGTTTTGTGTTTTGCCTTTTTACCACAGATTGCTTTTTCGTAACTGCCAATAAAACATGGAGAAACTGAACCCTTCTACATAAGATTTTAATTGAACATGTGCTTCATATCTGCAACCTGACAGACAGGGAAACATCCTTTTGCTCTCCCTTTTTATTCAGATAATCAAATGGTCACTTTTAAACACAATGGGACAAGAATGCACCAAGTTTACTGATAAGTTCCACTTTATAATTTTGGTAATGCCAGGCCATTCTGATAACTCCAAAAATAATAACTCCACTGGCCTACAAAAAGCTATATTCTAATTTATATATACACACAATTTTGTTTTGATTACCACAGGGCAAATAGCTGACGTCAGAAATTTAAGAAATTAATTTGAAAATGAAATTAAAATTTACTTGAAACTAGTAGGAAAACATCTGCTTAAACCAAAATATAAATGTGAAGTGTCTAGTCTACCAATCTGCAATCAAATACCATGACAACAACAGCAGTAAAATCATCTTATCTTGGACATTGTTATGCTTTAAGTAAAGGTTATTCATACAGCAGACTAATACAATTACACTGCAAATGCCACAAGCTCCTGGAAAGAGCAAACTGAAAACTGGAAAACAAGCAAACACTCTTTGAAGCAAGTGAAGTTTATTTAAAGAGAATAAAACATTTTCAATGGCAAGAGGCATGGCATTTCCGAGGAGGAATGTAAGAGATCTCTTCATCCGGTGTAATTGGTGGTGCCCAAAGAAAATCTTTGACTTTAGATGCCAGTCTCATTCTCATATTTAATAACATTCTTTGTCTGGGAAAGAAAACAGACATTTTATCAAAGAGCTTTAATCAGACGTGAGTTTAATAGCTACCTATATTAAACATAGACAAGCTCTGCTTGTCCTGGTGGTGAACATCTTTAATCTTTCACCCCATAACTAGACGATATTAAAATGAACATTTGATTCTGTCATTTTTTACCAACCCTAATTATTCTAAACCCATGTGATTTTCTTTCCTTCCACAGAACACACAGGGAGAATTGATAATGTACTTGTTACTCTTTTCCACAGATGTAAAATGAATGGCAAAAATGACAAAAGCAACATCATTAAAGTTTCACAAACCTGACTGTGCTGTATTTTTGGTGTGTGGGACAGACGCAAATTTATTTATTATTCACTTCAGAATCCTCCCTTCTGTTGTCCTCCTCTCTGCTCTCATGCCTTGTTTGTGCTTTTGCATATGAAAACTTGTCTTGTTGTGACTAGTGAAGTTACATCTAAGGCAATTGGTCAGTTACAATGATGTCAAGATTGACATATCACAAGCAACATGTTTAGATAGATGTGGATTCAGACAACAGAGAGCAAGATTTTTTTTTAAATTAACTGTTTCAATTTTGATTTATTCATTATACAAAGTCATTCTGGAGCTTGACAGTCCTCCTCCCTATTTATATTTTCTGGGAAAAAGCAGCCAGCACATGCTACAGCATTTCTTCTTTTGTGTTCCTCAGATGACGTAAAATTATGCAGGTTTGGAATGACATGACAACAGCAACATTTTTTCACATTTAATAAAAGGAAATCTGAAATGAATAAGATTTTGTCCTAAATCCAAATGCTATAATATCTCTAAAGCTATATTATCTCATATCTGATTGTTCTGCAAAATGAACAGGTTAATTCTATTTATAAAGATGACTATGCAACAGCTGTATTCAGGTATATAACAGATATATATATATATATATATATTGTGACGAGTCTCTCCGGGCGAATCAGCGTCGCCCTGGCAACCGAGGCGCCGCACCTGCACCAGCTCATCACCGGCGCCTCGCGCACAGCTGGACCGCATCACCACGCGGCCGTATAAGGCCGCCAGCTCTCGCCCTCGCGAGAGTAGAGAGGAAGATGCTAGTCCGGCCACAATTGCGGACTAACGTTTGTGCTTTGTTTCCCCCGTTTGTGCAGACGCAGCGAGTGACCGCACCTCCAGACGAGCGCCACGGACACCCGCTCCCACGACACCGGACAACACCGAGCACGAACACCACCGGCGCCACGCACCTCACCGGCCACGCCAGCCACACCGGCCACCGCGCACCGGCCTCGCCAGCCGCACCAGCCGCACCGGCTGCCACCCACACGCACCTCACCGCACCACTTGTATATAAACACGCCCTCCGGGGATCCCTTCTCACAGCTTACTGTGTCGTGTGATTCTTCACCCGTGACAATATATATATATATATATATATATATATATACAGTCCCTATGTGATACTTTAATAATTGTACTTACTATATTAATAACAGTAAATTATGCATAATTACATGCAGTATTGAGTATTTTAATATATAATTACACTGTAACAAGGAGACCTTAAAATAAAATCTAACCCAAACGTCTTTGGTTACTATCAGTTGAACAGCTTACCAGTTTTTGACAGAGTTGTGGAAAGGAATGATGGGAACAACAGGATGTGGCCAGCTCCACCCATGCTTGTGCCCGGCTTTCAGCTCCCTCCCCCTGCTCCTTATTTTGTATCCTGTGTCACATGATGAAACAAGTATGATTTTCAAATGACTTTCTTCCTATATCCTTTGAAATAGCATCTATTGAGAATGTTTAGTGCTGCTTAATCTAGAACTTTAAAATAGTAAGGTTCCTACATAGTTTTAAACGCAGCCATTTCCAGTTTGAAGTACTGAGAGCAGGTGTCATCAATCTTGGACAGAAGTGCTATTATCCTTTTCAATTTACTGTCCTGTATGATAAAGAAAAGAATTAAGAAATGATAATACAGCTAGTGGCAGTTTAACCAGTGTGCAGTTTCAGAAATGAATAGGTACTTTCTGGGTCAAAGTCAGGCAAACAAAGAGAAGATAAGAAAGTATGTAATTGTTGTGACAGTTCCTGCTTGGTTAGTGCCCAAAAAGTACAAAGAGCATCCTGTCACTTTGAATTAACTGAAATCTTGCAACACTCTCAGTTGGGGAAAGGGCTCTGTTTGCGCATGCTAATGTTCTATGTTCATTCTCTGGGTATGACCAAAGTTTATAATCTGATTTAACAGCCTTCAATTACATGTCTCACCAACAACTCTTCCAACTTCACCATTTACTGTATGTGAAATATCAAGAGGGTGAGCAGATAATTGGAAGACTTGCAAGAAAAACTGAAAGGCTAAATTTATCAATCGGTGACAGGGTTTGCTCCGGGTTATCTGTAAAATTTTGATGTCTTTGTTAAGCATGAAGAGACGTGCTCATGGTGCTTCAATTATTGCATAAAACTATGATTTCATAAAGGTTATTTTACACAAGCACACTTATGCACAGGAGTCTATTACGTTGTACATGTTTACAATTTTATCTTGACTTGCTGCCAAAAGAACAGTGGAAATTGTCTAAACAACCCAGTTCCAACTCTTACTCTCAACCAAACCAATGTAATTTTTTAGAGCAAAATTGAATCCCACCTTGCACAAGAATTAGGTAAATTACATGAGGACATTACCTAATTAGACATGAGAAAGATTTAAGCCTTTTACAATAGCTGTCTACCCGGGTTTTGTAGACGGCTGCCAGTCACTGTGAAATCAACATTGAAATGAAAATATGAAGAACGGATTGGGTTTGTAATTTCAATCTCCTCAAGAGATGATGACAAATCCTGCTGGTAAGCACAAAACAGATTATCACAAATAAACCTGGTAGGGAATAATGATAATTACGCTGCATGGATTTCTCACGTGGCAAACGTGAGACAGAGATGGTCAAAGACCAATGAAGTGGCAGGAGATCTGTTCACTGTCAGTCCCCGGAGAACTAAACAGGATTAGTGAAAGAATAATGTGGTCTCACCTTCTCCAGTAAACATGCTGTGACATCAGCAGCGGAGCAGCATGCTGTTACTGCGGTTTTAATGTGATCAAGGGCGGTTGTCAACACTGGTACAGAAATGGATGCATGTCTCACTCCAATCAGAAACAAATACCTAGAACACACATATATATGCATAATTTTAAGCCAAGATATTGTTTTTTATTTCCCAGACTTTTCTACTGCCACAGCCAACAGTCACCACTACAGATGTATATGCTGAGGGCTGAGTCTATGTGCTGATGTGCTGAGTCTAAATGTTCAGCCTGCCAGCAAGAGAGGCTTGAAAAAAATCAATTTATTTTGTGATCTGTCTCTATAGGAGGCTTCAAGTTTTTTTCTTGTTGTAATAGGTCCCCTAGGACAGTAGTTCACAAACTTTCCTGGCCTCTGATCAAATTGTAGCATTCAAGTACCAACCAGTCATAACAATGTTCCCTCAAATTCATTTACATTTGTTTTCAGTGCAAGCTAAAGGACCTTGAAACACATGCACATAATATCATATTTTGATCAATGTCAATATTCCTGTAGCAAACATATAATGGGATATTGGGGAAATGCTTTTTTGCAAACTGCAAACAAATGAATAAAAAACATTTGCGCAATTAATGTTGATGTATAATTCAGTATAAAGGATTCAACGTTTTATACTCCCAGATGGTACAGCTGGGCAGTGTAATGGCTGAACTAAAAAGCCTATATTGAGGAGTTATCACACATTTCATTAGTTTTAATATTAATAAAAACTTAAGTTCTCTCCTAATTTCTGATGGAGGACTTATGACCCAGTATTAGGCTTCAAAGCACAGAGAAAATGTCACCTTAATGACACCAGGTTCTGAAGTAAACATTTAAATTCCATGTGGAGTGGCTCATCTAATTACAGCCCAAGATATACTAAACATAGGCTTCTCTGCACGGCTGTCTGCCCCGCAGCAAGAGTTCATTCTTCCTTGTCCACCCATGCACACAAGTGACTTTATAAGCCTCATTCAGCACAGCATGCAGTTCATACTGCCTATATTTTCACTAAATGAACAAGGAAAGAGGTGCTGATCAGACACCAGTCATGACTCACTTCTATAATTGAAGCTGACCATCTCAGGAGAAAAGGTCAATGGTTTCAGATCCTTGTTTGGGGACATCTAATAGGTGGTGGTGCTCAAACCAAACATTATGCGTGGGACATTAATTGTTAGCTGGTGAAAAAAATCTGTATTTCATCTGTATTTCATTGATCTGTATTTAAAATAAAAATGAGATTTAACACCAATAGAGAAAACATTATGGAAATACCAGAGGGGATTGTAGGTTCATCTTTATTATTTCTTTCAAGCTAAACAGACCTTTGGTTTAATTTGGTTGTAGGAAAATCAAACTAGGCATTGTATTAAAGAATATGATGAAGCCTTATTATCTGAACTTAATTTAAATTTTTAAAAGTCTAAATCAGTTACTTATGTTGATGAAGTCTGGTTGTGTATTCTTCTGCATTTTATCTGAGAGTCAGATGTTAATAATATTATCATATTCAGATCCCCCTTCTGCCATTTAAAATACTACTGTAAGATAAAAATCAAGAATAAACCTCATCATTGTATTTGGGATGAAGGTCCAGGTGACTATTCCTAGAAACCTGTATTTGATCTGTGTGGGTCACAGTGATCATTCTGTGTATTATTACCTAACATAACATAATTTTTTTGTGTACAGCTTTTATATCACATAAGGCACAAGGCATAAGTCAAGAGTTCAAAACAGAGTATAGTGATTTAAAGTGAAAGGGGAAAAAATCTACAGATTTGGTAAATGACCATGAATTAGGAAAAAGGTGATATTTTGTCTAATTTACCACTCTTTGAAACCTATTCCCCTATGTAAGAATATTTAATGAATATGAAATAAGCACCTGTCAATTCCATGGGGTTGGTCTTCTGCACAGAGCTGGGATGAAAGGAGATTGGTTGAATCTGGAGATTTATGTGGTTGTCTTTTTAAGCCATCCACACAGGGAAACGTATCCAAGGCAGGTTTCCTGCAGCACCGTCTGAATTCCTCACTCATGTCGTCCAATTTTGATTCATTGCAGAGTGACTTCTGAAAGCTTGTTAGCTTTAATGAATAGAAAAGAACAATTCTGATTATTGATTCATAAGTAAATCCTGCCATCACTAAGCTTTCTTCTAAATTTGTCCTTGTGCAACTGATTTTTTACTCTCTAGTATCTGTTGAAATTCTCTCGGTGTCTGTTTCTCCTTGAAATAGGGATATAATGCACTCATCATTTCAATTTCTTGCCATTTTGATATAACTACAGCAGTTCCATCATTTAGCTCAAAACTGAATGATATAAAAGTCAAAATTCAACAAAAGTGGAGCAGCTTTGACAAGCACCATTTTGAAGCTGCTGTCATCATTGTTGAGTTAAAGATGTGGTATTGAAGCAATGAGGAATACAGTGAAGAATCATGCTTTCAACAGAATTCATTCAAGGGCTGCAAGAAATTTGTATAACCACTAAACGTTGTGATAAAGTGTAATTCAAAGCAACCAAGCACCAGGAAGTGTCAGAGGAGGTATTATCTTTGTCCTGCTCACAAGTGACTGAGTTAGAGTATTCAGTAGTTAGGAAGAGGTCATTTTTTCGCATAGTTTATATACTGTAGTAATATATATATTTTTTTCTATAGAATTTTAAGGGACAAAAATGTATCAACAAAACTGATAGGAAATATACTACAAAAACAATTGCTACTAACTTAAAATGCACTAATATTAATTATCCTAAGAGGTCTGAATCTTGGTGTTTTTTATTGTGGTTATACACCCTACCCCCTAGTTTTGACCTGTATACATGTTTCCTCACCTCTTTAACGATACATTCATGCTGAGGCTGTAAACAGCATTTTTCTAGCCCAGACTGGAAGTGACTGGAAATAGTGGCCACCTCTTCAAAGGATCCTCCTAATAGATTTCCATAATATGAAGCCAACCTAGTAATATGACATAACTTACATATGTAAGGATATTTGATGTTTGTGGGAATTAGCATAAACACTTCTTAAGGCTGACTACAAGCAAAATGGCTAAATGGTTAAACATACTATTTGCTATCCATCTGTAAAATGGATTACAGTACGTTCTTTCAAATGAAATTTCAGTTTGCATCAAATAAGGAATTTCCAAACATTTTCCAAAAGCAAATTCCAAACATTTTATTATCATTAAACAAAATGCAAGAGAAAAGCTGTTATTTACAGTGGTTGGTCATGGTATATTTACCCAAGTTTGTAGGATTTCAAATTCACTTGGTTGTTGCAGACATTTGAGAGAAATCTCAAAAATAAGTTGGAGCTTTTCATCTGGTGTCGCTGTAATTAGAGGAACATTGAGATATTTGACTAATACTGTAAATCCAGTACAACCCCAACCTCTGTCATTATAATCGGCATCATAATTGTGATCATTATTAAGGGTTTTGGCCTACAGAAAATAAACTGAATAAAACTGACTTAAACAGAATAATATAATTATATTTAACATCCTTATTATCCTCATAATCATTTTGCTCCATTTGATGTTCCAGTTCCATAGACAACAAATGTTTATTCCCCCAGACAACAAGTAAAATAAAGATATTTAATTACTGGTGGCATTAAGCAGTGTGGGCAACAGAAAACAGATTTTAGTTCCACAAACACCAGATGTGTCTGCCATCCCAGCTTTTGTTGTGATAACAATATCTTGGAATCCTGTTTATTCCCAACAAAAGACTTTGCAAGAGCCTTCAGGCAGTTTGACACAAAAAAACTAGACTGCACAATGATGAATTTTAGTCTCATTATAGTCTGGCATCGAATTCTATATGGCTTCTTACAATGCCAGTGCAACACTTGCACTTGACTGCGTTCAGACAATACACAAAACAATAGCAACAAAGTGGGATCAATTACATTCTTCAGGACATAAATGCTTCAGTATATCCCATCTAAAATATAAGCACAAATAACCTCTCTTGATACCCAACAATTAGTTGTCTCATTTTAACTTGGAATTGAATTTTATTAAGGGAACGGCTCCGATACATGACATATCCAACAATGTAGAAAAGTAAAGTTGTGCTAAAGCCACCAAAACATTTTTCATGCTGGTCTAAGCTGGTTAGTGCTGTTCTAGCCAGTTTTAAATGAGAAAAATATTAACTGGTGGAGTTAATAAACTAAGAAATTCCTGCTCTAGATAAGAAGACTGAAAAAATGACCTGAAATTCAACTTACACAACAGCAATGATGGACTTTTCCGCAGGCATAGTACAAAATGTTCTGATCGACAACTTATGGACTCACAGTGTGTGATCAAGCAAACATTAATGTTTTGTTCAGGCAATAATATTTTACTTTCAACAGAGTCTTTTTCTGTAACTTAATACCGGCTCTTAGCAATCCGAAATTACATTAGCCCAATTAATAAAAACATAATATATAATTATATATGTAATTCTATTATGCATCTAATAGATGTGAGGTGTTATCTTGTGTGCAGTACAATTTGTGTTGATCCCCACAGACATTGTAATAAATGTTTTCTCTCTGTGACTCATCGGGGGAAGTTGTTGGACCTGATTAAGGATAGGAAATTGCAAAACTTTTCTTGTATCTGCAGCCAGGGTGGAGAATGGCATATCCATTTAAATCATATCAAGCCAGGTGCAATGAGTCATTTACTCTGTTACAGATAAAAACATGGTGCATGCTCAAAAACATTTCAGATAACTGTCTAACTCCCATTCTATATTGTTCTAAAAAGTGTGCTTAATTCTTTGACCACCTTTTCCTAGTCTTTTGCAGCCCAATATCTGACTAAACAGCTCAAGGTCTGGTCCATGGTATAGCTTTATACGTGCTGTAGTAGGAGTGGTAGCTCAAAAAACAACAATAATAGACAAAAACTTAACATTTAATGTTGTTGTGGCAGTTTCTATGCATGCTTGTCCAAAATTAGGTAAAGAAAAGTATAGACCATGTAATCAAAATTTCTGCTTGCCAAAAGTAAGAAAAACCTACTTTTGTAGAAACCATTCAGAACACAGAAATACATCGTTTTGCTTATGGATATCTAGTTAAATTTTCTCAGTCTAAATTCTAAATATCAAAGATTTGATGGCAATAACCTGTAAACCTCTAAGAAGTTAGAAAAGTCAGACAATCAACAAGCTTCCAAGGCTTAGAAAGGACTTGGTGTGTATTTTGCCTCAGAAGGTCAGTGAATGGACTTCTGAGGCTGCCCGTGGGCGTAGTGTCTCAGGCTGAGACCTGTCATTTCAGTTCAGTGGTGTCTGATAATAATGCTGTAGTCAATGCTCTTACCTCAATTATTGTTAAAATGATACACAGTTCTGCTGTATGAGTGATTGCAAATGACAAGGTGATGGGTATTACTGTTTTAGATCAGGCCATAATCATCATGAGATAAGATACCCCTTCTACAAGGGTCATAGAATCCTATGGTTTAAATAAATGTAATCAGAAATCTGTGGCTCACAATACCTCTTGGAGAAAACAAGAGTTTTTGGCAGCTGGGTGGCAACATCTCTCGACCATTATCACATAGTTTTGAGTAGCTTGAAGCACAAAGCCTGCTGGGATGTTCCTGTGCCGCCGGGCAAATTCATACATGTACCTGGGGGAGAGAACATAATGACTAGTGACGTAAGTATGGCAAATCAAAGCTCTTCGAAACAAAAGGGCACAGGCTATTCTGCTCCCCTATTAGTAACTTCTAATGAAAAATCAAAGCTACCAAAAGTGCTTCTAGATATAATCCCATCAAACCAGCCAGTAATCCTTGTGTTTGCGCCAGGATAAGTGTGTGTTGTTAGTAAAAAATTTATTAGTAAGAGCTGTCATTTTGCCCCCAAAGGCTTATTTTAGAACAGAATGATTCATATGATAACACAGATTCAGTTGCAGGAGCATTGGGGAACTGCTGGAAGAAAAGGAGGAGGTCTATGTGCTAAAACCAATTTAGTCATGCGTTTACTTGTAAGCCAAACAAAACTATAAAACTTTTTTATAGTGTCTTTGTTATAAAATAAACAGCAGTAGAAAATAACAGATCTACTTATCTTTAGCCGATAAGACATTTCATTATTTCACCATTATTCCATATATTATTGTATTGGATATTTATTGTGTATTTTATATTCACTTTGTTCACCTTCATTGTAACACCTTTTGGTGTATACAATTATTTGGCACTAGAAGTCTGCCTATGTGCCAACAACAGGAACTTACCTTCTCGCTAACTAATGCAACCACAATCAGCAGAAACAAAAAAAGCAATTAACATACTGATAGAGGTGCAATGTTTAGTTATTTATTTATTTTAGAACCTGGGCCTTTAAAGTGCCATTAAAGCCAAAAGAAATTATGGTGTTATTACTTAAATTGACTCTGAATAGAAGTTCTAACCAAAGAGTGTAACTTTGTCTTAAGCTTTATTGATTAAATACAGAGTCATTCAAAAAAGCAATGCAGCAAGACACCTGGAAATAGGCTATCACAGGAGCTCGCAAAGAAGCTCACTTAAACCCCACACAAGAGTTTGCAGGATTAGCAATAGATTAACGCAGAACAGTGTGTTTTTACAGCATAAAAATATAATTGTGTAAACATACAGCTCTCAATTTGCAAGCATGTTTGTGTTTTGGCAAAGGCGTATCAGCTCACCCATAAAAAACCTTTCTATCCCATTTCTTCACTAACACTCAAATTTGGAAATTTCATCTTTTGTATTACAAGTCATTTGTATACTAGGCCATCAGAGCATAGCAAAGGTCAATTGGGTTAATCTAAACTAGCCTTAGACTATCAAACCAACCCTCAAAAGTTTTTGATATTCATATATATAAAACCATCATAAAATCAGTTTAGAATTACATGGAGACAGAAAAAACTGAGACAGCCAATATCAATAGGAACCAAGCTAACATCTCTAAGCATGGCAACACCAAATACAGATTTAATTAATAGAATTTAAACAGTAAATAAAATTCTTAAAAAATTATATTCTTAAAAATAAAGGCGCTAAAAATGCTTTTTGCAGCCATGCCATTAAAGAACCATTTCTGGTTGTTTATTGTTACTTTAATAGTCATTCTAAGAGTGTACTGCAATTTATTTAGGTAGGTGTATCCTAAAATACTTGACAATGCTTTATTACAGTTAATAGCAAAAAATGTGTGCTATTAACTAGTATTAGATATAATCTACTGACACACTGAAGATAAAAATAAACATCACCGAATTTTTTGATTAAACAAACAAATAACAAATGTATAAACACATAAAAATTGCAAGGGTGCTGATATTTTTGGCCATGTCTGTATAACGTTAACGAAGAGATGTTATCCCAATTCGTTAGAATGACGTGGAAAATAAACCTTTCCTCTAATCATGCTATAACTGGGAGAACCGTTTTTAAAAAAATCATGGCTATTCAGAGGAACTACATAGCCTGTGATTTTTCTGAGATAATGTAATCAGTGTACTTGATACTAATGACCGTATTCACGATGAAATGCTGAACCTTAAAGAAATGCAGAGAAATATGTTGTGAGAGATTTTAGAACTTTAGAACTTTTCTAACAATGTAAACTGTAAGAACATGCATGTTGTGTGTTTACTCAGGGGATTCTAATGACCGTATTCATGATGAAATGCTGAACCTTAAAGAAATGCAGAGGAATATGTTGTGAGAGATTTTAGAACTTTAGAACTTTTCTAACAATGTAAACTGTAAGAACATGCATATTGTGTGTTTACTCAGGGGATGCAAAATTTAGCCAATAATCAAGTACAGGTAAACAATCCTACAGGTTAGACCCTAAAGTTTATATAGTAGCATGTTATACATACTAAGAGTAAACAACAGACATAGACATACTAGTGGGTAAATGGTAAAAATTGTTGCACTAGTTTAAATAAACCCCTTAAATTGTTCATGTTTTATTACCATTAATTCCATAAATTCCATAAATTTATTTCCAATTAGTCCATTACGTCCAAATCAGTGACCAATGCTCAAAGCGATGATTCTAATGGTTTACATCTCACCTGATAGCATAATTGCTCCCCTGTTTTGTGTACTCGGAGCAGATCTCTTCATTTGTGGGCTCCAGCAGGGATGGCAGCTCATCTGCAGAGTACCGTAGTGAGGCCAGACAAAGTTTCCTTTCCTGACCTTGAAGTGTGCAGCACTGCCCAATGCCTGGATGTTTAGGGAATGGAGAGTCCATCCCACACGACTTCTCTGAAATCTCTGTAGCCTTGGAGAGATATTTTTAAATATATAATTTTATGCTATGTAACAAGGTGTCTAGCATTATAGAGTTTTAGCATTTAAATAAAAGACAAAACCTTTACTAAACAGCACAGAAAATACAATGAAAGTGAACAGTTACCATTGCTGTAGTTTTAAATGACATGAGGGTGAGTGAATGTTAACTTTTTTATTTGTTAGTTTCACTTTAAGCGGGCAAAAAAAATATTTTTAAAACTTTTATTTAACTTTAAAGTACTTTTTAGTCACAACCATCTTATAATTATTTCTCTGTTCCTCTGATAAGAAATATAATATAAAGCTAAACATCATGTCATTATATCTTAGTTAATTATATCTTGTTCATTTTGCTCATGTGTGAATGAATTCATGATCCGCAGTCATGAATCCATATTGAGCAAACACGATACAACATAAATGTCACTTTTTTGTACCTGTGAACCTAAAATTTACATTTAGAATTGCAAATACAAAAAAGCAATCAGCGAGTTCAGAGGAGAAAATTCTACTGAAGTAATTGTGTTATAATGACATGAATATAAGCTGTACCAAGGGAAAAACACTGATACAATGAATAGTGCAGTGAGTGACTAGGCGCCCACACCAACTAACACACACTGTAATTAATTTGCATTGATGTGTGCAACTGTCTGCAACTAAAAGTGGAGTCTTTTTTTCTGGATTGGCCCCCGGAAAGTATACATGTTATTATCTCCATACACAAATTAAACAAGAGGTTTATTTGCATTTGTAATGTGAAAGGTTTTCTTTGAAAACAAAATCTGCATCTGTTTATGGTCTGCTGTGAGCCACAGCACATTCTGTCTCAGGATTTTCTGTTGGATACATTTTCAATGATCATTCATTGTTTTTGTAATTGAATATGTAAATAAAAAACAGTCCTTCAATTATTTTTTTTTCAGTTACGATTTTTTGTCAGTTATAACCAATCAAAAGTTCAGAGTAATCAGAGAATCTGTAATGCACTTCTTAGGGTCTGCTATATAACAATATTGTATATTATCGCATGTTTTATTATGGAATGTTATAACATTTTAGTATAATATGTTATAGGTATTTTCTGTGCAATGTAATTGTAAGAGCTAACTAGTTAATGTGTGCATATACAGTACAGAGTTAACACCAAGTCCTTAATTGACACTTGCTTAACAGCTCAATATGTCATATAGCTCAATATACAGATGTGCTACCTACTAGGCCCCAGACTGAAACAAATTTTTAAACCTGCACAATTCTTAAAATGCCTCTGTCTAATATTACTGTAATATTGCTGGTCAAATAAGTCTTACCTGTGTTGACAGAGGCTGCAATGATCTAGCTAACAAACCACTGAGGTGTACTTATAAAATTAAAGGATGTTTGATGACAGCAACATGAGGAATGACTCTGTTTATGAAATGTATTGAGTTGAGCTGATGAAGACAATACTGAAAACTTGAACAAGATGAGATTTATAAAGTTGTACGGCCTGTCAATGTCTGTCAAGATGGACTATGTGATTTAGAGATTAAATTAATAAGTGCCCACTACCTACAGAGCTTCCAAGGTAATTACAATACAAGCACTAATCTATTTGAATAGTATTTGAATAATATTTTATTGGATATTGGATATATTTTATATAGCATTGGATAATATTAATATTTGATTGTTTTTACTTCACTGCACATGCATTCGTTTCATATTTTTTATATATCTGATATCATTAGCTTAGTCACACACCCCTACTTCTACTTCTTAAAAAAATATCCTTCAATATCCAATATCCTTCTCATACTGTGTTGAAATACCTGAGACCTGTCTATAGCACTTATTCATTGTTGCCTCTTATTGTGATTGAAGTTGCTTCCTTGTCCTCATTTGTAAGTCGCTTTGGATAAAAGCGTCAGCTAAATGACTAAATGTAAATGTAGTCATATCAGCTTTTTAAATAGTATATCTATTCTGCTCTATATGTTCCTATAGCTCAACTGGTAGAGTGTAGTGTTAACCATGCAAAGCATATGAGTTTGAGTCCCAACAATTATTATTATTATATTTATTTATTTATAGCAGAATGTCTATCTTGCAGCTTTAAATATGTCAAATGTATTATAAAATTAGCTCATAAATATTACACTGTTAGGAAAAAGATGCTGAAAAGGGTTTGTTACAGCGATGCCATAAAGAACCATTTTAGTTGCCCAAAGAAATTTTATTTAAGAGATCATAAAAAAACATTTCTTTCTTACCTTTTTATAGTCTTTACCTTCTTTCACTACAAAAAAACGTTTGTGTAATAGAAAGTATCGCTCAGAATCCTCTGAACTGAGAATGTCTAAAAAAAACTGTAGGCACATGTCTTTATTATAGAGGTCAACCACTTACTCCATTATCATAGCAGTCAGGACTGGCATCATCTTTGCAGCATTTTTCTGCAAGTTTGGTCATTTCATCTGCCACACAATTCACCTCCTCAAATGTGCCGTTTGGAAACTTTTGACTGTACAAGACAGTTACCCTGTGAAGGAATCAGTTGACACTATTCAAGTGTACATGTAAACAGTTAGGAGTATTTCCACTAATTAAATTAGACAAAATACATTAAAATTAAAGCACTAGTTTATTAAGTTCAAACTGGCAGACAAATATGTTGCACAAATACAGAGGCAATGACTCTTTTTGCAAAATCCTTGGTTAAGGAAATGGTTAAGAAAAGTAACTAAGTTTATACTTGCATTTCTCTGAATTTTTCAATTCCAATGGTTTTAAGCTCTTGGCAAACCTTTTCTTTTGCATAGTTCTTGCCTGTCAAATATGAGATCAAATATGATATTAAAAGCAACTGATGAAAGCTCACAAAAATGAATAAATGTCTATGCAAGTTAAAATGACCAGCATTGTAATTTGAGTGCAGATCTATTCCATCTACTCAGGCCCCACATTTCAATCGATATGCATATGCTTACCATTTCTAATTTAAGATTATGAACCTTAATCTTACAAAACGTAGTCCAAATTGCACACTCAAACTACACTGTCTATCAGAAAATCAGTTTGGTTAAATAACCTATTTTCTGTACCACAGAGGAAAGTACTTTCTTCCTACCTTTGTCAGCCAACAAAGCTGGGAATATTAAAATAGAAATTAAAATGAGAGTTGTGCTCTTCATATTTTGTCACTGATTATAGTATAAGTTCAAGAGTTTGAATTGGAAGCTGCCTCTCTATTGCAGTTTTTTAGGAGACAGTAAAAAATTAACTTGTAAGAACAACAGTTACGTAAATGTGCAAATGCAAATAATACTCTTGCACAAATCCCTGTGGTGTGGCACAATAGTTGGTCACTAACAAGTCATTAAAACTTTTTGACAGCAGTGACTCAATGCATCAAACTTTAGGAAAAATAATGGGTGGCAACCTATAGGGACTGCTTTTGTGAACATTTTAAAGGTTACACCCACAATTTCAACATCAAGCTGTTAGAGAAAAACTAAAAATAGTCGATCTGACTCCTGGTTTGACTCTGATATTAAGTAGGCTAAAAAGATCTTAGTGATATATATGTCTTTGATATTTAAGAAAGATTCTGTTTCTCAGAAGCCAGAAGAGGTTAACAGTTAACGTATTATTTAACCTTAGTAGGCTACTTTATTTATTTGTAGGCTTTATAACCTCTTCTAAACTTTATTTAGAACAGGTTAACAGTTAACGTATTATTTAACCTTAGTAGGCTACTTTATTTATTTGTTTGTTTGATTGATACCCTCTTTCAGATTAAAGTGCACTACAAAGTTCTGGCTAGCTATAATATTGCACAGTTGTTTCCCAAACTTTTTATAATGCCATACCCCTTCAAACAAACCAGTATTTTTTTAAATGTCAAACATATGATGCATCATCATAATTAGCATTAACAGTAATCATCATTAGCATTAGATGTTGTCTTCTGCTTCAGTAGACAAGTTATGTAGTTACATTCAGTTATGTTGATTTATGTCTATGGTCACTTTTTTATTTGTTTGGTTGCTTGTTTTAGTTTATTTAAATTCAAAGGCATACAGCCTTAAGCCAGTTGTTATCAGTTCTGCCTGCATTCTTGTGTGACCAGTCCTACTCGAACCAGGGGTCAACATGGAAGTTGCAAGGAATAAGCAAGGAGAATAAAAGGCCATGACCTGTAGCTTCTGTCACATCTCTAGAGATCAGGGAGTGAGGTTTACACACTGCACAGCTGTCCTCAGTTACACTTGCTGCCCCTTCCACTTTCTTGCAACACAGTCTCACAGAAAATATTAGTTGCTGAGGGGCTATTAGTTTTATAAAGATACAGTCACAATTAAATTTATCCTAATAATAAAACTAACCTGAGAAAAAATTCAAACTGTAGGATAGTTTTGTGTGAGAAACAAACTGAAAAATAATTGTCCCCTTTTATCATTTAAATATTTTTCAATATAAATTTTTTTTCTCTTATAGTTAGTCTCATCCTTTTTGCCTCAATGAAGCCAAATGCCATTATGTGTTCTGTCTTCTGTATTCTACTGTACCAATGCACCAATGAATTTTTTTAAAGATCAGCCAGCAAAAATATGAGCCTAGGATAAATTCCCAGCAGATATCACAATGATGCTTTCACATACCTAAGGGAAGTGTTATTATTCCATTGCTTTTTAAAATCATGATTAATAATATGTTATTGGGGGTGGATAAAGAATAAATGAGATATTACAATGATACTTTCACATTCAGTTCTGAGTGCTGTGGTGTTTTTGTTTGTTGTGATATGATTTGGTGTGTAGTATGCATATTGCATTTTTAAGCTAGGTTTCTCATGCTTTAATTGTTTAAGACCTTTTTTTTGAAACCAGCAAACCGTGGGATCTCTTTCATTTATTAGGTCACTTTAATTGTTTCCTTTACAGGCAGGTGAAGTTCTGCTTGTTCTTTTACTCTTTAACTCTCCTAAAGTACTTTTGACTCCCTGATGTAATTTTGCAGTTAAAATTTTGACTGTTTAAGTTCTTTTTTTATTACATTCTTTTATTACCATTAAATCCAGTAGATCAGGGAGGCTGTAAAATAAAATGTAAAATAAAATGCTGTCAAGTAAAAATGCTGTGAAATACTTGTGTGGGTCTTTATGAAATAATATTGTCCTCCCAAATATGATAATGATACTGTGATCATTCTTGAACTCAGCATAAGCTGCTTTAAAAGCATCAGAAATAATATTAAACATACAAGCTGCACCATATAAAACTGCAATTGGGAGCGCATGTAAGCAAACAAACCTTAAGTAAGAGCAATGACCTTGAGGTCTGCCCCTGTATTTTCCACAAAGGGTTGTTTAAAAAAGCTCTGAGACCTGTTTGGATACATTAACCTTTTAGTTTACCTGAGACAACAAATATAATGTCCACTGGCATTAGGGTTATACATTAGCAAGTAGGAGGCACTGGTACAACCATATTGTATGTCTTTAGACAAAATCGATGACTGCAAAAATAGTGATGGATGCTGTTCATTTAAAGTGTTCATTTTAGCAATTAGCTATTTACATAAAGGTTATATTATCTGAGCAGTAAAGTGTATAGCTTTTGCCAACAAGATGCAAATAAATAATCCTAAAATAAATCTCCAACATTATTTCCAACATTCCAGTGTTGTAGCATGCCCACATCATCAGGGTGTAATATAATCATATCAAATACATACTGCTTAAACAGGTTGAAGTATGAGAAAATGTTGGTGTCTGAAAGAACAACAAATTAAAGAGGGATGTATAATAGGTATTATATAAAAAAAGAAAGATTTTTATGACATTTCCCCCAATTTAGGCTGTTCTTTCACTCCCTGCTTTATTTTCATCAGTGAATTTGTGGCATTTTTTTCATATGTGTGGTATTTCAGCAGTGTTCCTGTCTTTGTTAGTCACTGTGTCATTTAGTATCAAGATCTCTGTGAATTAAATTTCATGGAAGAGGAAAATAAACATGTATTGGACACACTATGGTCTATGCAATTCATCTGTATGATAAAGGAGGTCCAGTCTTCCTTCGGCAGACTGGATAAAGCTGTGTGATATTAACACACAATAGGATTGGTTTAAAAATAACAATCACCATTCTCTCCATTATGGCTAGCCCACCATGCAAATGTACTATAGGATCCTTGTCACATTAAATTGAGGATTGTGGTGCTCAAAGCTTGATGGAAGCAAAAATGATTAGTCACTAACCAAAGATATTTTTAATGTCCTCCATCTTTTTAAAATTGACAGTTTCTTTCAACAGACAAATTCAATTTTACTTAAATGGCCTTAATATTCCTACGTGCTGCTTTCTCTTGAAGATCTATTTCTTGGTAACAATGGTTGCAAAGATTTTGAGCCTTACCTTGGCAAGACCTGAATCTATAATATTGATCAACAAATCTCATCTCAGAGTAGCATTTCAGGACTTTAATGGTCCAATAATCCAAAATTTAGAGGTACATTAGTTATTTAGTTTTCAGTTATGTGTTATGAAATCAGTGTGTTCTGTCACACATTGTCAACATTTTCAAAATGAAACGAAATAATGTTTCATTCAAGGTAATCAATAACATGATTTGATTGAGAATCCGTACAAATCTCTCTGGTGTATCTTTGGTCAATACCCTTTTGTAGTTGGCCATATTTTCCGGGCTCTTTCTCTCTCTCTCTCTACATATATGCACTATATTGCCAAAAGTATTCGCTCATCTGCCTTTAGATGCATATGAACTTAAATGACAACCCATTGTTAATATATAGAGTGTAATATGACGTCGACCCATATGAAGCTATAACAGCTTCAACTCTTCTGGGAAGGCTTTCCACATGGTTTAGTAATGTGTTTATGGGAATTTTTGACCATTCCTCCAGAAGCACATTTGTGAGGTCAGACACTGATGTTGGATGAGAAGGCTTGGTTCGCAGTCTTTGCTCTAATTCATCCCAAAGGGCTGCTCGGCCATGGAAACACATTCCATGAAGCTTTCTACACACTGTTCTGGAGACAATCTTTGGAGGTCTGTATGGATTAACTCTGCAGAAAGTTGGCGACCTCTGCGCACTATGCGCCTCAGCATTCGCTGACCCCGCTCTGTCATTGTATGTGGCCTACCACTTCGTAGCTGATTTGCTGTCATTCTGACTCACTTTCACTTTGTTATAATATCACTGACAGTTGACTGTGGAATATTTAGTAGTGATGAAATATCACGACTGGACTTGGTGGCATCCTATCAAAGTACCATGCTGGAATTCACTGAGCTCCTGAAAGCGACCCATTCTTTCACAAATGTTTGTAGAAGCAGTCTGCTCACCTAGGTGCTTTATTTTATACACCTGTGGCCATGGAAGTGATTGGAACACCTACATTCAATTATTTGGATAGGTAATATTTGTCACGACCCATAAAAAAAGAAACTGCCAGAACCCAATTGCAAAAATTGAAGAATTTATTAAACACAGCGTAATAGACACAGTCCAGCAAATGTGATGGTCTAAACGCCAGCAAAGAATCCACGCCGCCTCTAGAACTCAGATCTTCTGTCGACCAGTTCACAGCGGAATGGAAAATGAGTATCCAGCACACGTGAGAGAAAACCCCCAGGTAAGTAGCTCTCTAAGACAGAAGAAACGATTGATTATTCACAGTTCTGATCTCCCTTCCACCAGAGAAACGAAATACCAGTCCAACTGTAGATCTTGGGAACAGGAGCTGAACAGCAGGTAAGTATAATTCTCCAGTCGAGTAGAACAAATTTGTCGAATAGAGTTGGATCAATGGAGCAGGGGATCTTACCGATGGATCTTCAAACTCGGGTGAGTATCGGTGGTAGAATCGAGCTGACTTGTAGATGAAGGAAGCAGGGAACCGGGAGGAGAAACGAGGCAGTGCGGGAGAGAGTGCTGGTGCGACGAACGACACAGAGACCAATGACCGGAGGTAGATGGAAGAGCAGGAGAGCCGGTGCAGCAGACTCCAGGACGGAAGACAAAGGAGTAGCGGTTAACTGAAACAGAAAGCACAAGACACAAGAAAGCACAAGAGCTTCAACACGAGACAGGACAACAAACACTAACTAATCGCTTGTGTCAAAAATAACAAACATGAACTTGAAAACCGCGAAACTAAACTGGCCTAACTATAAAGAAACATGTGCACAGCTAAGCTAAGATAAGCTAGCTAAAACAAAGCGTGTGGTCAGGAATGCTTTTACAAGCGACGGTCTGACAAAGACTGAACAAACATGAGGGAGATATAAAGGGAAGTAATTGGTGGGCGCGGCAATTAATGAGGAGTGATTCAAGTGAAAACAGCTGTGAATAATCACGAGAGGGATGGGATGACGAGGACACCAGAGCACGTGACACTTTAACTAATTAAACCGCCTCGCGCTCCGACATAAAACAATACAAACCCGGCTGATCAAACTGACGTCCTGACTATATATATATATATATATATATATATATATATATATATGTGCTTTGAATTGTAGCACATGGCAAACAAGACATTGTACTGATTAACGTGTAATCCTGGGCTTTATAGGAACATTGATTGAAGACAGGTGAAAGACAGGTAGCTCATCCGTCCTGAGTACGGAGCTGATGGGAGTTGCAGTCCAAAATGGACTGGTGACGTAACAAAAAGATTAGATAAAGTGACATAATCTGTGCTGCTTGTGGCTCATTATACTGTGCAGTGGCCATGCAAAACTAATAGTACATGTTAAAACAGTCTGTGTGCTAATGTTCTGCAAGTTTTACGATGAGGAGTAAATTATAGATAGCGATGGTAGCGATGGCCTGTAATTATTCAGTAAATAAAGGTTTTAGACATTTGTGATATATGTTTCTGCGTTTCGGCTTACAATGCAATTACCACATCACAACGTAAGGCTTACCATTTGAATACATGGTTACACAAGTTCAAGAATTTCAATGTTAGTCGAGTGTTCTAACAGTACAATGCACATACTCATTCTGTGTTGTGTTTTGTATGCCAGTGAAATAAGTAATTTTGTTATAATACAGTTGTTCTGTTTATAAACGTATTGTTTGATTTAGACAGAAACTAACGTATATATATTTTATATCAGAAACACACGCATCCGGTTACATATTTTAATTTACTAAAAAAGGGAACGAGACTCCAGGTTTGATACTATGGGGCATGCCTTCAGTGTTACTGGTGTCTGAATCTCATGTCTAACCACCTCAATCTAAATGCCATTATTGCCAAACCTTTACGTGGACGTGTCATTGGTGTGCTGACAGTTGCCCAGGAGACTGGTGTTTGAGTCTTACGCTGAAACCCTTGCTGTGTGTCCAGTGGTATTGTGTTCCCCATAGCATCAAACCAGACAAAGTTCCCTTTAAAGGAAACATCTCTTGTTACATCAGTTCCTTAAGAAAGAAAACAACAAAATGTGTCTCATTGCCATGTCTCACGGGTGCCTGTCTGCATCTCCTTTTGACAAAGAAGTTGATGACACGCTGTACAGGTACCCTAATACACTCACAGATACACCTGATGTGCATCAAGCTCTGCTGTGGGACAGTTAGATTAACGTGATTAAACATTTGATTCAGACACCAGTCACTCTGAAGGCATTCCCCATTATTGCTAAATTCTCTGGATCTGCTTTTCCTGAGGATCTGCATCTCCTCAGACTCGACAGCCTCTTTAAAGTATTACTTAATGATTATTGTTAGTTATGATTTAAATACCTCCAACTACATGACCCTTGTGATCTGATCATCACTGTTTATGCCTGGCAGTAAAATGTTTCTCCTGTGATCATTTGTGTTTGTGGTTTTGAGGAGAGGTTGACTCATTTAATCACTATATACATCAATGACTGATCAGCACACACCTGTATTAATGCATCTTAAAGCAGGGCATAACAGATTCAGAATTCCAAGGGTGTTCTGCTTTTTTGCGTGCAGAGAGTTTTCACACTAGAGTCAGTTTCATACCAGATATGTTTGGTTTGTTTGGCTGGTGAAAAGGCAATTTTCCACACCAGTGAATAACTCCTGAGTCCATTTTAAAAGGTAATTTAGTGAATATTAAGTATTATTAGTTTATATAAATCCTGGTATGGTTCACCATTGGTTTGAAACCCAAAGGTAATCTTAAACTTTAGAATTAAACCGCTATTGCTTACCGCATTGATGAGATATAATCTTTATAATTGCATGCTTCCTGCCCCAGTTATTACAGTATAATTCACTTCTATTTTGTCCCCATTCTATTCCTCCACAACACCCATTAAGTTTGTGGTTCTTTCATGCATATATTCACCCTGACTGTTATTAGCTTTACCCTGGTAGAGAAACCTAGTTACAATAATAAACAGCTACTGCTAAATGTCCACTGAATTATAACTCAACCTACTCACACGACTGCTGTAGTAAACTACAGAATGCTAGAGACAGAACTAAAGTTTGACCCACTAAATATAACTCATTAAGAATGAATTATCCATATAGCCACATAAATCAAGTTTATCTATTAATGTATAGTTCTGCAGAAGGCATACAGCACTTGGTTGTTAATATTCACTATTAAATAAGTAATTGATTAGTAATTGCTAGACAACCACTGGAAGAGGCTGGGGACACAAATCTGAGGTGATCCAGTAATTTGAAACACGATGTGATGATTAGATTGGAATCTTAGATGGAAATCTCCTACATGGGGACCACAGCTCAGTACACTTATGACACCTGTTACGAGAACGTGAAGTGATGTGCTTGGCAAGTATAATGACCCATACTTGAAATTTGTAACCCATGCTGGCAAAATTAGTCACAATGAGCACATTTAAAAAAATAAAAATTGTGATTTTCACATTCTCCATGCAAAAATCTTTAAAAATATGTATGATGTATTGTAATCAGAAAATGAATGAGCTACACCTGTCTAAGGCACTTAAAGAAAGCAGACAAAAATTTAATTTTTTATGGATTATTAATACACAGAAAATTTGGGAAGGTACACCTCTCAGAAAATGATCATTTCAGATGTTTAACTGCTATTTGCAGCATTGGGATAGCTATGCGAGGATTTAATGAATTTTTATTAAAACCTCAAATTGGAGTACATTTTTAATTTTTCTCTTGTTTTGTCTGTAGCTTGTAATTAGCCTATGCACATTCCAAATCATTTTGTCAGCACAGGTGACATTTGTCCTCCATATTTAAGCCATCCAGTAAGTGCACATACATTGGAAATCGTGCAAATTGTGAACACACACCTGGAGCAGTGGGCAGCAGTGGGGAGCAATCAGGGGTAAGATGCCTTGTTCAAGCACACCTCAGATGTTACAAATCCGACTTCTGGTTACAAGTTTGACTGACTAATCAGCAGGCCACAGCTGCCCCCATAGCTGCAGCATAAGTTTAGTATACTGTTTTGATGGAAAAAGTTTTTGCCAACCTGATGTTACTCATAATTAAAAATATTTTTATGCACCACCATACAAAGAAATGCCAATCTGTAGGATCCCACCAGCTGCTCCTGATTGACTTTATCTGTGCTCAGTATTTTTATAATCTTATATATATAGTCACAAAAATATGATTCTGTCCTAGTGATAACAAACTTAACTAGGGCATTCTTCAGCTACCTTACTACTTTTTTACTTTTTTATTACCCAACAAGTCTTCTTACCCAATTCAAGTAAAAAAATCCATACTATAAATTTTAGACATATTTTTGATCAAACTATTATTCCCAACATTTTGTTGTTTGTTTTAAACTTATTAGTGGCAAGGCACTTATTAGTGTTTCTAGATAAAACTTTTTGTACTGTTGTACAGACTTGGATGTAGGCTTATATCGCTCGGCTTAGCAAACAGCAACAAATGGTGGCATTGCAATAGCCACTTGATAGCTACGCCCTAGCAACCAGTTACAGAACCCTAGCAAACACCCCTTAGACTTCCATTGGAAAAAACCCATAGGAGCTATGTATTGAAATAAATAAGCCATGTGTCGGCATTACAACATTTTACAGAAAAGTGGGTGGGCTTATTTGATTCAGGCTGTCAGCGAGCTTTAGGTATTGCTCAGGCACCTTCCTAGCTACACCCTACCAACCATTTAGAGCAACAACTCTACAACTGCATAACATCATTAATAAGGCATATTTCTGTATCTATCATGTTAAATCACATTAACACCATGTTATTCATGTTAGCTTCATGCTAAATCATGGTAGCATCATGCTAAATCATGCTAACATCACACTAAACCATCATGCTAAAACATGATAAATGGTAAATCATGCTGACGTCATAAAAATTAGTGGTAGCATCATGTTGAATCATGCTAATATGATACTAAAACATATGATACTAAAACCATGCTAAAACAGCATTGTTAAATCATGGTACAAAATATTAAAACATGTTTGTTAACTATTTATCATCTATACAACTTTTAAATTTCAAGTTTGAAAAAGTATTACAGTCTTAATTTCTTTAAACATACAGTTTTTAAACGGAATCACGACATGGATTTGTTTTATTTTGCTCCCTGAGCATCTTACTGCTACAGTACTTGCATCCCCCACCCTGAAGGAGGGAACGGAGACGTTACGTCAAGTGACTGACGTATGGGGTCTTGCTTGAGAGCCCTATCACCTTCGCGTATTAAAAAATCGCGCCAATGAGCATCGGCCCGAGAGGAGAGAGCCAATGAGCTTTTGGGCAAAGCGCAGTGCGTCGGCTCACGCCGGAAGCGGGGCGTATAAAGCCGGCCGGCACTCGCTTTCATTCAGGTTCTTGCTGAGGAGCCGAGATGTGTCCCGGCCATTCAGCGGTGAGTCAGGCTCGCGGCAGGGGGACGTA